>PVKP010030377.1:0-27993 GCA_004027715.1 Plecturocebus donacophilus
GCTCCTCTGCCAGGAATCTCCCGGTCTGTGGGCAACAAAAATTCGTCGGAAAGTGCGGCATCTACTCGTTCTCTGTGCTTTCACTGGGAGCTACATTCCTGAGCTGTTGCTAATCGGCCATCTTGGATCTCTCCTCTCATACTACTTTTCTTTACCTCTTCTGTCCAGGCTTTCAAGTGTAGCACTCAAAACAGATGGATAATTTTTCTCTTTAAAGAAAGATTATACACTTGGGGAGAAGTTTCAAGGTGCAATTTGTAATGATTTAAATAACATTCAACATGTGTGCTTTTTGTTTTGTTTTTTTTTTTCTTTGAGGGTTCATTTTTGTCTTTAAGCATAGCATAGTGTCCTTTGTTTATTATGATTTCATCTTAGAGATACTGCTCAGATGAAATTTCTTACCTTTCCTCTGGGGAGTAGGCCTCCCAAGAGCAGTATGCCTGGATTTCAGCCTTTGCTCACCCTTGGCCAAGCATTCTTGTGCAGTAAACAGCGTGAAGCACCCTGCGTGGTACACTTTCAGATTCTGAACTTTGTACTAGTTTGGGATTGTTTTGAAAAGTCTGTTACAGCAAAAATAGCATATATTGAAGAAAAATTATGTATATGAAAATTCTAAAACTAAAAATATAGCAGAAGAGATACAGTAGTGTTTCTGTTGCAGAATAGTATGAAAATCTTACGAAAATAAAATTTTTAACTCTAAGTATAGTATTTAAAAATTACTAGTTATTCTGCAGTTTTATATAATACCTTACATTAAATTTTATTGCATTAAAAATATATATGGTTATTTTTTATTTTTGGATTGAGAAACATTAGCTTGTTTGCCATAACGTTTAGAGCATTCTGATCCTGTAATTAATGTGTTATATGTCATGCAAATAATTGTCTAATGCTTTGTTTTAACAGTTCTGTATGTCTGTTGGAATTCATGTCTTGTAATTAAGCTTTTGGTTTTTCCTACTTCCTCAGGTACTTTGGTCTAGGAAGCCGTATGGTTCATCTCGAAGTATTGTAAGGAAAATTGGTACTAATTTGTCTCTGATTCAGTGTCCAAGAGTTCAGTTTCAGGTACTATATTTTACATATTTTAAGTATTGTATTAATATGTACATTAGAAATATAAATAGGCAAAATGGTTTTAAAAGTATTTTGTTTTTGAGACTTTTCACCTATTGATGCACTATTAATACAATAAAAGAGGATTAAAAACCACAGTGAAGTCTTTCTAATTTTAGTTTCTCTGTGAAGTGGTTGAGACCTTTAAGACATTTATCCTTCTTAAGGATGCATATGTGAAGATTTAGAAGCATATAATAAGCTAAGCAGTTGTTAATTCCTAGTTGACCTCAAACACAGGCCTTATATTATTTCAGGTGCTTCATGTACCACCATGATTTTTTTTCTATCATTATACTGTCCTCTTTGTACAGCCACTCTGTTACCCTGCTTTATTTTTAGATGTCTCTGTGGTTGCCATGTAAGTTGCTTTCCCTTTCATTGATCTGAAGCTCAGCATTAATTATAGAATCCATTGCCTTGGCAATGACAGTGTCAAGACAAAAAGGTAATTGTGGTTCTCTCAATGAGGTGATAGTCAAATTAGGAGAACTTTTGAAGGCTTTAGTTTTAGTACAGTATTCTCTTTTAGCACCAAATCTGGAGCAGCTCTACTCTTTGCTTGGAGATACTGCTATTTTCCTTCTCCTTGATTTGTGCTCTTTTTTTTTTTTTTTTTTTTGAGGCCGAGTCTTGCTCTGTTGCTAGGCTGGAGTGCAGTGGTGCAATCTCGGCTCATTGCAGTCTATGCCTCCTGAGTTCAAGTGATTCTCCTGTCTCAACCTCCTGAGTAGCTAGGATTACAAGCGCACACCACCATGCCTAGCTCATTTATATATATTTAGTAGAGACATGGTTGCACCATGTTGGCCAGGATGATCTTGATCTCTTGACCTCATGGTCCGCCCACCTTGGCCTTCCAAAGTGCTGGGATTACAAGTGAGAGCCACTGCGCCTGGCCTTGTTTCTTTATGTATTTTGTATATTTATGTATATTGTTTAACAATATTTATGTATATTGTTATTATAACATTAGACATTGATCACATAGCTTTGTTCTTTTTTTAGTAATTCTTTACAACCATAATACAACAACATTTCAGTTCAACATTCAATAATATAAAATTCAACAGATATCTCTGCCACTTTTAAATAATAGATTAACATGTGGAGATATGAAAGATGTATTTAACTCATCATTCAGAAGTTCAGAAGTACCCACGTGTACCCATTTGATGACATGTCATGTTCTTAAATCACTCCTCCTGCTAAATGGAGGTGAATATCTGTTTCTTTTCTTTTTGAGACAGAGTCTTACTCTGTCACCCAGGCTGAATTGCAGTGGTGTCATCTCGGCTCTCTGCAACCTCCACCTTCCAGGCTCAAGCGATTTCTCCTGCCTCAGCCTCCTGGAAAATCTGTTTCTAAATAAGTGGTAGAAATTAGCATTTATTCAGGTTGACTGACAAGGTTGTTCATTGCTGTTTATAATCCTGCTCACAGATTGACTGGCCAAACCTTTGTGCATCAATCTAGAAATTGACAGATTGGAACTTTCTAAGAAGTAAATTTTTATTAAAGTCTAGGCTTTTTTTTAAACTCATGAAGTCAAACAGTGCAAAGCCTTTTTAAAAAATAATTAAAATGAAGAAATCTGTGGAAGTAAGTCTCTCAAGAACAGTTCACAAGAATTTTGTTCATTTATATATGAATTGCTGCTTATTTTATTTGCCAGTTTTCTTTAAATAGCTATTATGTTAACAAAGCCTTATGAACTTTTTTCTGATTGTTCAGTTCCATCAATTTCTTTCTAGTTAACTATCTTACCACCCTCCTAGTTGCAGGAAAACTTGCTTCAGCATTTGTGTTCTGGAGATATCTAGCATTTTCTGATTACAACCCAAGTCTGCCTTGGCAGTCTACAGGCTGAAGTACTAGAGTCAAGTACATTTACTTGGGAGAATTCTCTTTCTCAGTGTTATCAGTCTCTTTTAAAGGGTATAAGCAGAAAAAGAGTATTAGATTTAAGTAATTTAATTTGCATTTGAAAAGAAATGGATTAATATAAGGAGAAGAATAAGGTAAGAGAAACATTGATGACCTATTTAAGAATGTGGTGAGAGACGGAAGCCATTTGTTTATAGTGAGATTTTTATTTCCAGGCATACTGAGCCTTTTTTTTTTTTTTTTTTTTTTGAGACAGAGTTTTGCTCTTGTTACCCAGGCTGGAGTGCAAAGGTGCGATCTCAGCTCACCGCAACCTCCACCTACCGGGTTCAAGTGATTATCCTGCCTCAGCCTCCTGAGTAGTTGAGATTATAGGCATGTGCCACCACGGCCGGCTAATTTTGTATTTTTAGTAGACACGGGGTTTCTCCATGTTGGTCAGCCTGGCCTCAAACCCCCAAACTCAGGTGATCTGCCCACCTTGGCCTCCCGAAGTGCTGGGATTACAGGCATCAGCCACCATGCCTAGCCCTGTTATTGCCACTTCATAGTTGCAGAACAAATTATCTTATTTGGTTTTCTAATTTAACTCCTTTGGGAGGGGGACAGGGATAAAAGACAACATATATGGTGCAGTGTATACTACTCCGGTGATGAGTGCACCAGGATCTCACAAATCACCACTAAAGAACTTACTCATGTAACCAAATACCACATGTACCCCAATAACTTATGGAAAAATAATAATAATAATAATAATAATTTAACTCCCTGGTGTTACAGATTGGATTTATGTATATTTTATAGGGTCACAAATTAGAACACATACCAGCACATTTAGTTACACCTTCATCCAATTAATGGGCACAGTGAATATTGTGCTAGCAATAAAATGAGGTGATAAATGTAAAAAGCCCTATGAAAGATACCCAATACATGTTTCTTTGCTGTGTTATTGAAAACCTGCCTATAATCTTGTAGGAGTTATCACTTCTCCTGTACTTCAGTTAGCTCTAGGAACGAATTGGCTACTTTATACTCAAAACGGGATCTCTAGCCCCTTCACATTTACTATGGTTGAAGAAAGCTAACTTCCCCTGGCCCTTTTCTACCTTTCACATATGTACATTTCAGCATACCTACACACTTGTGGTCTAAGCATTTTGTGTTTTTGGATATTGTTTTCCTTTTGGAGGTAGGAACTAGATTAAGACACACTAAGAGAACAGGCCCTACTTTGTCTTCTAGTTCTCTTCTAGATTCATGACATCAAAAGAAAATTCAGTTCATGGAGGAGCTTGCAAAAGCAGTAAACTCTGGGGGATAAGGAGGAGCCAGATGCAGAGGTTTTAATTTGCAGTGCTTCTTTATTTTAAATTTTTTTGAGACAGAGTCTTGCTCTGTCACCCAGGCTGGAGTGCAGTGGCTTGATCGTGGCTCACTGCAACCTCCACCTCCTGGGTTCAAGAGATTCTCTCCTGTCTCAGCCTCCCAAGTAGCTGGAATTACAGGCGTGCATCACCACGCCCAGCTAATTTTTGTATGTTTAGTAGAGATGGGGTTTCACCACATTAGCCAGGCTGGTCTTGAACTCCTGACCTCAGGTGATCACCTGCCTCAGCCTCCCAAAGTGCTGGGATTATAGGTGTGAGCTACTGCACCTGGCCTGCAATGGTTCTTAACACTGGGTGCATATAAATCATCAGGAGTGTTTACAAAAAAAAAGCCCTTGCTCAGGCCTCATTCTCCAATGTGGCTCTATATGCTTCCCTGCCTCTGTAGTAAAACTCTTATAGAGCTTTTAAAGAAATATAAGATCTGTTTAATAGCTTACTGAATCTGAATTTCATGTATTTGTTTTTTAAAATCCTCTTCAGGATCCTGTGCAGCTAAGGTTGAGGACCTTAGACATAGTTTTGTTTCAGAAGATAATTTTGCTACAGAAAGTTTGTGTTTACCAACACATTTAAACAGTGACATATTAACTTTAAAAAACAATGACATTATCTATTGGCAATTGTTGAGTATTCACTAAAGCACTTTTGGGGTACATTTTAATGCATTTAAATTTCTATAAGTTAAAGAAAAACAATGTAAGTATAGTGTATTGGGGTATTACTACATTAAAAAAAAAAACAAAACCTTAAGGCAAAATACTGCCAAAAATGTGATTCTGAGTACTACCAAGAGAGGCGCTGCAGAATAACCTGGATTGAGAACTTGGCTGTGTGGTTATAGTAGTTTAAATCCCAACTCTGTTCGGTAATTTCACCTTTTTCTCTCTGATAATTCTAACCCAAGCTATTTTCTTGGAATACAAGGAGTGGTTGTTGGAATTGGTGGTGGAAAGTACTGTTCAGTAACCAAAGAAAAGGACTGTTCAGTAGTAAATGAGATTCCTACTAAAGCTTACACACGGTGATTAAATCTGGAAGTAAAATGGCCATTTGTTATGGCAAATTTTTATATAGCAAGTGAACTTGAAGTTCATACATTATGCTAGGTGTTGGTATTGAGTGGTGAATGAAACAGACGTGTATGTCTGCCCTTATTTATTATATGATTCAGTGGGAGAGGTATTTTAAAAGTAAATATGCTAATAAAGGTATAACTATAGTTTGTAGTAAATACCATATAGTAAAAAGTAGTATAGCTTGGGGGAGAATATCAGGAGTGCTCAGGGAAGGCCTCTCTAAAGGAATGACAATTCAGGATTACAAAGAGCCTGCTCTGCAGGGTTAAGGAGACAAGTAGAGGTTGAGCGAGTCATTGTGTGCAGAGAGAATAGCATGTGCAGAGATCCTAAGGCCAGGCAGAAGTTGTCTGAGGAATCAAGAGAAGGTTCCAGTCGATCAGGAACTATTAAAGTGGGAGACTTAGTAGTATAGTATAGTGATCTTTGAACATCTGAGCTGTCTGAAGATGCATACCTGAATTCATATATAAAATAACTGTTAAATTTAGCCCTGTGTTTCAGTAACTACTAGATAATTTGGAATATGCTAGCATGTGATGTCATACTATATATGATGTTCATTTTTTGGTATTTTTAGTTATAATTTTATAGCCAATTGGCCCTTAAAGATTACTGAATCCAGCTACAAATAGCATGTTTTATAAATTTGGCAATGTGGGGCCAGATGCAGTGGCTCACATCTGTAATCCCAGCACTCTGGGAGGCCGAGGCGGATGGATCACCTGAGATCAGGAGTTAAAGACCAGCCTGGCCAACGTGGTAAAACCCCATCTCTACTAAAAATACAAAAATTAGACAGGCATGGTGGCAGGTGCCTGTCATCCCAGCTGCCTGGGAGGCTGAGGCAGGGAGAATTGCTTAAACCTGGGAGGTAGAGGTTGTTGTAAGTCAAGATCATACCACTGCTCTCCAGCCTGGGTGACAGAACAAGACTCCATCTCAAAAAAAAAAAAAAAAAATAGTGAGTAACAAAGGTTTGTGGCCATTTTATTTCACCTCAGGTAATTGATCTCTTAAAGACTTATATTTCTACAAGGGTACTGCTGCTTACACACTTAAAGATTATTTTCAGAAATACACACAGTTTCCTCCCTCTGGTGGCTCTGGTCTCTTGCCTTCTACTATTCTTAGTGTGTTATATATGGAAACTTTTAATAAATTGTTCACTTAAAATAGTGACTATGCAAGAGATACATTTACAACATGGTGACTATAGTTAACAGCAATGTATCGTATATTGAAAATCACTAAGAGAGTAGGTTTTAAGTGTTTTCACCAGAAAAAATAAGTATGTGAGGTAATGCAATTCAATCGAACCATTGCATGTATTTCAAAGCAACAGGGTGTAAATAATAAATATATATAATAAATATATATAACTTTGTCATTTTAAAGAATGCATTTTTAAAAAGTAATCACATCATTCAGAAATAGTAGTGACTGAGTCTGTGCTGTTGAATTTAATGTATATCTTTCAGACTGGTGTTCTTTACACAGGTGTATCACCTGGCAAGTTGATGGTATCACTGTTGTCACTATCCTGTATTAAAATACAGAAATTCTGCAGGGCATGGTGGCTCACTTGTAATCCTAGCACTTTGGGAGGCCGAGTTGGGTGAATCACCTGAGGTCAGGAGTTCAAGACTAGCCTGGCCAACATGGTAAAACCCTGTCTCTACTAAAAATACAAAAATTAGCTGGGTGTGATGGCACATGCCTGTAATCCTAGCTACTCGGGAGGCTGAGGCGGGAGAATTGCTTGAGCCTGGGAGACAGAGCTGAGGCCATTGCACCCTAGCCTGGGTAATGGAAGGAGACTGTCTCAAAAAAAAAAAAAAAAAAAGGCTAGGTGTAGTGGCTCACCCCTGTAATCTCAGCACTTTGGGAGGCCAAGGTGGGCAGATCACTTGAGGTCAGGAGTTCTAGACCAGCGTGCCCAACATGGTGAAACCCTGTCTCTACTAAAAATACAAAAATTAGTCAGGTGTGGTGTTACATGCCTGTAGTCCCAGCTACTTGGGAGGCTGAGGCAGGAGAATCACTTGAACCCTGGAGGCAGGGGTTGCAGTAAGCCAAGATCACACCACTGCACTCCAGCCTGGGTGGCTGAGTGAGACTCCGTCTCAAAAAAAAAAAAAAAAAACAGAAATTGTTCTTTTAGTTTTTCTTAGCATGGAAGCAACTTGTAGAAAAAAGATGAATAATTAAATCTATGTAGGTAAAAAGCTAGAGATTATCATTTTACTGTGTTGCTATTAAGAATATGTATATGTGGGCCAGCTCTGGTGGCTCATGCCTGTAATCTCAATGCTTTGGGAGGCTGAGGCAGGTGGACCATTTGAGGTCAGGAGTTCGAGACTGGTGAACATGGTGAAACCCAGTCTCTACTAAAAATATAACAATTAGCCAGGTGTGGTGGTGGGCGCTTGTAATCCCAGCTACTTAGGAGGCTGAGGCAGGAGAATTACTTGAACCTGGGAGGTGGAGGTTACGGTGAGCCAAGATTGCACCACTATACTCTGGCCTGGGTGACAAAACAAGACTTGGTCTCAAAAACAAACCAACAAACAAAAAGAATCCATATATGTTATGTATTTGGCTATAAACAAATGGTTGTAAAATAGAATGAGTGTATTTACTATTAGGCCCTTTGCAGAGAATCCTAGTTCCCAGTACTGTTGTGTTTATTTTATGAAGTCACAAGAGGACAAAATTAGTGCTTCTAACATTTTTATTCTAAGCTTCTCTACCATTGTACAACATTTGTATGTTAGTAATAGGCACTTTATTAAATACAGTGTTATTATTGAATTTTGCCCTGAATGAAATGTGATTCTGAAAAAAAAATTTCTATCTCTTCACTTATTTTTCTTTTTCCACTAACAATAGCTGTAGTAGGACAGGACCTTGCGGGACTCTTCAGTAAGTTGTCCTTTTCTTTTTCAAACTTCCCATCCGTCACCTATGCATGTCATGGTGTCTAAATCGCATTTCCAAGAATTTCTTACTGTCAGTCCTTGCCCGGGCTGACTTCACCTTGACTTGTACTTTACTAACTGCATTGTCTTGGAAATTGTCCTTTGCATTCCATACCTGTGTCACTCAATGAATGCTTCCCTCACCAACACCTGAAATGGCCTTTTATAAAGAATATTTTTTTCCAGATTTATTTTGTCTTGAATGAGTTTGACTTAAATGTCAAAACTATTTTGTTTTGTGGGACAGGATGTCAAGTAAAAATCACATACATCTTACCAGTTTTGGAATTGGTTCCTGACAGTATCATTAACATTTTCATCTCATTGAGCACATATTACTGACGTGGTATCATTTGCATAATTACTGCTTGAGTAAGATCCAAACTAAGTCCATGGAATAGTTTATCTAATTATTTTGTTTTTTAAAGTTTGTGCAAAAGCTAGTATTTTATGTTTAACATATTATTTTATGGAGGCATTTTTTATAGATGTAAAATTGAGAAATGTATTTAATCCTTAGTTGTATTTAAGATATCCTTAAAATGAGTTAACTTATATTTCTTTGACTATGTATTCTTAGAAAAGTAGTATGGCCAGGCGTGGCGGTGCATGCCTGTAATCCCAGCAATTTGGGAGGCTGAAGCAGGTGGATCTCATGAGCCCTGGAATTTGAGACCAGCCTGGGCAACATGGCAAAACCCCCCATCTCTCCCAAAAATACAAAAAAATGAGCCGGGTTTGGTGGTGCATGCCTGTAATCCCTGCTACTCTGGAGGCTGATGCAGGCAAATGGCTTGAACTTGGGAGGTGGGAGTTCACAGTGAGCCGAGATGGCACCACTGCAGTCCAACCTGGGTGATACAGAGTGAAACCTGGTCCCAACAACAACAAAAAGAAAAGTAGTACTTCGTTTTTTTGTTTTGTTTTTCTTACCTACTCCCCACACTTTGTTTCCTTTTATAAATGTTTTAGAAGAAAACAGCTATCTTTGTAACTTCTGTGGGAAAGTAAGAAGTCTTTGTCTTAAATATATACCTAACTTTCTACCAACTCATTATATTGGAACATAATTTTTATTTTCTAAGCAGAGTCATGATCAGATTGATCATCTGATGAATTAGCACCTTAGGAAGGTACCATTCAAATTTTAGTCTTAGGATTTCTCTAACACTTGTACAAAACAGCCCATTAAATACCATGTCTCTGCTAGGAGCCTCACAGGGCTTGGGATCATTTCTGCTGTAGGAATGCCACATACCCACTAGAATCTCCTTATTACAGTGTTATCGGAATATCAGGATACCATTCTGTTTTCAGTAATGGGTAGGAACAGAACATTACCTGATTTCTCAACTCTGGAGATCAGATATGATGCCCAGTTACGTTATTTAAGTTGTATTAGATACCCATTTGCTGAATATGTGTTTGGATAAGTTTCTGAACCACATAGGGAGAGGTACAAAAATTTTCCTTTTGACCTTATACCCTGAGAATTTACTTACTGAAATTTATACCTTTTTCCTCTTCTGACTACAAATTACTTCCACTATATGCATATTAGCATTTGAAAGCTTTTTATAATCATAATTTCATTATTAGGTTTGTTTGTTTTTGTTTTTGTGGGGGGCAAGTTTTTTTTTGTTGTTTGTTCTTATCAGGAATTTTCTTCCTTTTTTTTTCCCCCCCGAAGGTTTTTAAATCTCTACTTTTTTTTTTGTTTGTTTTGAGATAAAGCCTCACTCTGTTGGCCAGGCTGGAGTGCAGTGATGCAATCATGGCTCACTGCAGCCTCTGCCTCCTGGGTTCAAATGATTCTCCCACCTCAGCTTCCCAAGTAGCTGTGACTTCAGGCACACACCACCACACCTGGCTAATTATTTTGTATTTTTTGTAGAGACAAGGGTTTCACCATATCTCCCAGGCTGATCTCAAACTCCTGGCCTCAAGGCTCTGCCATCTCGTCCTCCCAAAGTGCTGGGATTACAGGCATGAGCCACCACACCTGGCTAAATTTAAGGTGCTTTAGATACTCGATGTTGTTAGGACTTTATTGTTTGTTTGAGACAGAGTCTCACTCTATCACTAGGCTGGAGTGCAGGGGCGCGATCCCTGCTCACTGCAACTTCCGTTTTCCGGTTTAAAGCAATTTTCCTGCCTTAGCCTCCCGAGTAGGTGGGACTGCAGGCACACACCACCATGCCCGGCTAATTGTTTATACTTTTAGTAGAGACGGGGTTTTGCCATGTTGGCCAGGATGGTCTCTATCTTTTGACCTTGTGATACGCCCGCCTCGGCCTCCCAAAGTGCTGGGATTACAGGCGTGAGCCACCCCGCGTGGCCCTTAAAATTTTATTTTTAATGCTAGTTTATTACGTTGGTTAGATAATCATGATACCAGAATGAGTACAAACACCAACAGCTGGTATGTTTAAACTTTTATTCATTATATTACTTTAAAGATATTTTAAACTGTCAACGATGTTAGTATTACATATCTGCATGGTATATTTTGTGTTTAAGGAAGAGGCATTACTTAAATGTATCTTCCAAAAGTTTGACTTGGCAATGATGACACTGAGGAGGTTTGAACAGTGCCCGAGTCCCAAGGGTAACCTTTTTGATAAACATATTAATGACCAAATCTCTTTGGCCCTTTCATTTTTTCCTTTGTTAAAAAGTGTAGGCCGGGAGCGGTGACTCATGCCTGTAAGTAATCCCAACACTTTGGGAGGCCAAGCAGGGCAGATCACGAGGTCAAGAGATCGAGACCAGCCTGGCCAACATAGTGAAACCCCATCTCTACTAAAAATACAAAAATGAGTTGGGCGTGGTGGAGCGTGCCTGTAATCCCAGCTACTCGGGAGGCTAAGGCAGGAGAATCACATGAACCTGGGAGGCAGAGGGTGCCATGAGCTGAGATTGCTCCATTGCACTCCAGCCTGCTGATAGAATGAGACTCTGTGTCAAAAAAAAAAAAAAAAAAAAGTATGGATTGATTGTTTTTCTTTTTTATTTAAACCTCACTCACACTTTTAGGAAATATCATATTAATCTGATAACTTTAAAAATTATTTATTGACTTTTTGACTCAGCCATTATTATATGTGTAACAAAATCTAAATTTAACTCAGTTATCATCCTTTTCAAGATAAATTTCAATATATCCTGCTTGTCTTTTCTCTATTTTTTCTTTTTCTTTTTGAGACAGTCTTACTCTGTCACCCAGGCTGGAGTGCAGTGGTTCGATCTCGGCTCACTGCAACTTCCACCTCCCAGGTTCAAGCAATCCTCCCACTTCAGCCTCCTGAGTAGCTAAGATTACTACTGGTGTGTGCCACCATGCCTGGCTAAGATTTTTGTATTTTTAGTAGAAATGGGGTTTTACCATGTTGGCCAGGCTGGTGTGGAACTCCTGACTTCAAGTGATCTGCTTGCCTCAGCCTCCCAAAGTACTGAGATTATAGACAGGATCCACCACACCTGGCAGTCTTCTTTTTTGTATTTATTTCAAAATATTCTTTGTTTGCATCCATGTGTTTCAGTTTAGGTAGAGAATTCTGTTATTTGTTCTTTTGTTTTTTAATACTTAGAAATTAGGAGATTTAAGGTGTTTTTAAAAAATGTTTTCAACATAATATATACATATATAAAAACATTATAACAAAACAGCTATATAATTGCTGTTTTAAAATATTTCTGGATTTAGCCCAAATTGGTCTTTTGCTTGTTCTTATAACCCCCTGCTTACATATGCCTTTTGAAATCTCTTTAGAAAATGTTTTTTCATGCTTAGATTCTAAAATTTTTCTTAATTTTCTAGGATGAATAGTTTTTTTCAAAAATCAATTTATAAAATGAAAACTGAATAAAGTTAAATTATAGTTCTGAGATTGTCATATACTATTAGGCAACCATGTGATTATGACTAACAATCCAGCAACCTTCAGTGGAAGAGTTAGAAACCACTCACGTGTTTTTAACACCAGAGCTGACAATTTTCCTTGAGGTGAGTAAAAAAATTTACTCTAACATTTTGGTGCCAGATGAAGAACTTTCCCTATTTATAACTTACAGCCTACCAGCCATGCAACAGAATGGTGTCCCAGCCACCCACGAGAGGATGCAGTGGCGTCTTTTGCTGATGTTGGATGGGTAGCCAAGGAAGAAGGAGAGTGTTCAACAAGACTAAGGTTAGTTTGGAAGGCTATCAGAACTGAGATGCAATATCTATTATTTTAAAGAATGATATTATTTGCAGTACTTTTAATAGCCTAGTTTTATCTCTAGTAACAAACTCACTTCTTTTCCTTGAACAGTCTTCTGTTTATTTTCCTTTTTTTTTTTTTTAAGATAGGATCTCTTTCTGTTTTTCAGGCTGGAGTGCAGTAGTGTGATTTTGCCTCACTGAAGGCGTGATCTCCCAGGCTCATGTATTTCTCCCACCTTAGCCTCCCTAGTAGCTGGGATCAGAGGCGTGCACCACCAACCCTGGCTAATTTTTTTTTTCTTGCTCTGTCACCCAGGCTGCAGTGCAGTGGTGTGATCTCGGCTCCACTGCAACCTCTGCCTCACAGGTCCAAGTGATTCTCCTGCCTCAGCTTCTTGAGTAGCTGGGACTACAGGTGCGTGCCACCATGCCCAGCTAATTTTTGTATTTTTAGTAGAAATGGGGTTTTGCCATGTTAGCCAGGCTGGTCTCAAACTCCTGATCTCAGGTGATCCACCTGCCTCGGCCTCCCAAAGTGCTGGGATTACAGACATAAGCCACCACGCTCAGCCTATTTTTGTATTTTTTTTTGTAGAGATGAGTTTTCACCGTGTTGTCTAGGCTGGTCTGTTCATTTTGAAGACTCAGCTAGTATTTATAAAGTTTTTAGAGACATATTATCATGTCCTAAGTCCTCATGGACAGAATTCCTTGCCTTCCAGCAGTTTACATTCTAATATAAGAGACTAGAAAGAATGATCATAAATAGTTTAGATAAGTACAGTAATTATAATGGTCTCATTGGGCAAAGGGATCAATCTGGATCATAGTAGGGAATTTGTGTAATTGGAGAATGTTTCCAAAAAGTTTTGAGTCAAAAGGAGATTAAGAAGGAAATCAATTGATACTGTAAAGTCTGCAAAGTAATTATAGGTGGTCACTGCAGAATGAGAGGTGTTCAGCCAGACTTCTCTGGAGGAAGTGCTGGAGATCCATGATGAGAGCTGAGTGGGAGCCAAGCAAATGGAAGGCTGTATTCCTGGAAGAGTAAAGAACTTGTTTAAAGGTAAAACCAGGAGACAGTGTGGCATGTTAGGGAATTGCCAGATGGCTCAATGAGACTAGAGAGCAGAAGAGAAGGGTAAGCTGTAGGAGATAAGGATGAGAAGTAGGTAGAGGTTTAAAGGTCTTATATGTTACACTAAGAAACATAGAAAAGTTTATGTCTGTGGAAAGCAATATAGAACCTGAAAGCAGTATAGAACCGTGGAAGAAATTTGAGCATTAGTAAAATCAACGTGTAAACAGTATGAAGAATAGAAAAGAGCCAGACCAAGAGATAGACCAGCTGGGAGATGGTCAGAATTTAACTGAGTTAAGAAACTGGCAGAAGACGTTCAAAGCCAAGTGAGATTCAGAAGAATTGAAATGGCATAGAAACTTATTAGATATGGAGGTTGAGGAAGGAAAAGCCTGCGTAGTTAGAATCTAGTTATCCTAAATTCTCAGATTTCCATCTTAGGCAAATTATAAGGTTGGTAGAATAATTTTTTTTTTTTTTTTTTTTTTTTGAGACGGAGTCTCTGTCATCCAGGCTGGAGTGCAATGGCACAAACTTGGCTAACTGCAACCTCTGCCTCCTGGGTTCAAGTGATTCTCCTGCCTCAGCCTCCCAAGTAGCTGGGATTACAGGTGCCTGCCACGATGCCCAGCTGATTTCTGTATTGTTAGTACAGACGTGGTTTCACCACATTGGTCAGGCTGTATCCACCAGCCTTGGCCTCTCAAGAGTGCTGGAATTACAGGCATAAACCATTGCACCTGGCTGTAATTTATAGGCATGTAGGAAAACAGATTTTTTTGGCTAGGGGGAATAAGAGAGGGTAGTCTAGAATATATTATGTTTGAATTTTCTGTGAGATACTAACCTTGATCTAGAAACAGTTTATGTGAATAGATATTGGTAAGGAAAGTCTATACTCTATATCATTTAGATAGAATGGCTGAATATGAGAGCGCCCAAAAAGTATGTATAGAATGTGAAGAACATTTGTACCCTGAGTAAAGCCAGCATTTGGAAGTTAAAAGGAAAGAAAAAGCCTCCTTCCTCATCACCCTCCCAGCCTCCACCCAAGTAGCAGCTAAGAGGCATGAAAAGACTTGGTAGAGGATATTCTTATGGAAGCAGAGGAGGTAAAGGAGTAGCCGTCAGTGTCAAATACTTAGAGGCTGGGTACATTAAAAAAACTAGCAAGTTTCAATTTTTTCTTTTTTTCGTTATTGTTTTTTTTGTTTTGTTTTTCATTTGAAACTTCCTGCTTCTTCACATCAATTTTGTTTTTCAATTGGAAGATTATCATTGACTCTAGCAAGAGTAATTTCATTTGAGTGGTATTATCTGGATAAAATAAGAATCACGTAATCCAAGAGCAAAGAAGGAATTTGATTTGAATTGCAAGTAGAAATAAGGACATAGCAGTAAGTGAATATAGACCAGGGATTGCAGGATTAGCAGGTAAAGAGTCTTTTTTAAGATGTTTATTTTATTTAACCTTTTTATTTTGAGATAATTGTAGATTCTTCACATGTATATTTATAAGAAACAATACAGAAAAATTCCCTATATTTTTCACTCAGTCTCCTTCAATGATAACATCCTGCAGAACTATAGTACAGTATCTCGACAGGGTATTGATGTTGATAAGTCAAGATACAGGACATTTCTATACTACAAAGATCCTTCAGTTGCTATGTTTTGGCCACACATACTTCCCTTCCATCCCCAACCCCAACTCCTTCAAATGGCTAGCAACTACTAATCTGTTTATTTTCACTATTTTGTCATTTAAAGAATGTTATATAAATTGAATCATGTAGTATGTAACTTTTTTTTTGAGACAGTCTCACTCTTGCCCAGGCTGGTGTGGAGTGACTCAATCTTGGCTCACTGCAACCTCTGCCTCCTGGGTTCAAGCGATTCTCCTGCCTCAGCCTCCCAAGTAGCTGAGGTTACAGATGTGCGCCACCATACTCAGCTAACTTTTGTATTTTTAGTGGAGACAAGATGTCACGTTGGCCATGCTGGTCTTGAAATCCTGACCTCAAGTGATCCACCTACCTTGACTTCCCAAAGTGTTCGGATTACAGGCTTGTGCCACCATGCCCAGCCAATATGTAACCTTTTAGGACTGGCTTTTTTTTTTTTTTTTTTTTTTTTTGGAGACAGAGACTTGCTCTGTCACCCAGGCTGGAGTGCGGTGGCATGATCTGGGCTTACTGCAACCTCTGCATCCCAGGTTCAAGCAATTCTGCCTCAGCCTCCCGAGTAGCTGGGATTACAGGCACCTGCCGCCAGACCCAGCTAATTTTTGTATTTTTAGTAGAGATGAGGTGTCACCATGTTGGCTAGGCGTGTCGCGAACTCCTGATGTCAGGTGATATGCCTGCCTCAGCCTCTGTAAGTGCTAGGATTACAGGCATGAACCACAGCACCCAGCTAAACAAAGGTGCCTCTCCTGCGAGCCAGAATTGAACCAGTGACCTAAAGATGGCCACAGATGTGCACCTACGGTTCTCTGCTCTACCAGCTGAGCTATCGAAGGGAGAAGGACTGGCTTTGTAAACTCAGCATTATTCTCTGGCTATACATATAGCTTGTTGTTGTGTATTAAGAGTTTGATCCTTTTAAATTTCTCAGTAGTAGTCATTGGTATGGATGTATTACAGTTTGTTTAATCATACAGTAATTGATGGACATCTGGGTTGATTCCAGTTTTTGGCTGTTAAGAAAAGTTAGTATATAAACATTTGTATGTAGGTTTTTGAGTGACTATCGTTTTTCTGGCATAAATATCCATGAGTGCAGTTGCTGGGTCAAATGATAGTTACTTAGTTTTTCAAGAAATTGACAAACTTTTCTTTTCTCTATTTTATATATATATATATATATACATATACACATATATGTATATATATGTATATATTTTAAAGCCAGCCCTGCTTCCAACAAACTGTTTTTCTAGAGTTTATTTTACATTCCTCTGGCAGTATATGGCTGATTCCGTTTCTCTGCATTATTTTCTTAATAGCTAATGATGTTAAACATCTTTTTATGCCATCCGTATATTCCTTCAGGTAAAACGTATCATGTCTTTTGCTCATTTTCTAACTGGATATTTTTGAGATTTCTTTATATATTCTAGATATGAATATTTGTCACATAATATGGTTTATAAACATATTCTCCATACATTTAACCAAGTCTTTCATGGAGCAAAAGTTTTTTATTTTGATGAAATCTTAATTTGTTTTTTCTTTTTATTGATCATGCTTTTGGTGTCAAATCTAAGAGCTCTTTACCTAGCCCTAGATCCTGAGACTCCTTTTTCCCTGGGAGGTTTATAGTTTTATATTTTACATTTAAGTTCTTTTTTTTTTTTTGGAGAAGGATCTGTCTCTGTCACCCAGGCTGGAGTGCAGTGGCATGATGATAGCTCACTGTAGCCTTTGCCTCCTGGGCTCAAGTGATCCTCTCACCTCAACCTCCTGAGTAGCTGAGGCTACAGGTGTGTGCCACCATGCCTGGCTGTTTTTTTGTAGAGATGGGTTTTCACCATTTTTGCCCAGGCTGGTCCCAGACTCCTGAGCTCAAGTGATCCACCCACTTCATCCTCCCAAAGTGCTGGGATTACAGGTGTGAGCCACTGTGCCTAGCCTTAAATTCATGATTCTTTTCAAGTTAATTTTTTCATACAGGTTGGTTGAGCAGCCCTAATTTGAAAATCCAAAATTGGAAGTGTTCCAAACTCAATTTTTAAAAAAAGTATAATTTTAAAACCTTTTATTTTAGGTTCAGGGATACATGTGCAGGTTTGTTACATGGGTAAATTGCATGTTATGGGGGTTTGGTGTACAGATTATTTCATCACCCAAGTAACAAGCTTAGGACTTAATAGGTAGTTTTTTGATCCTCACCCTCCACTCTCAAGCAGGCCCTGGTGTGTGTTGTTCCCTTCTTTTTGTCCATGTGTACTCAGTGTTTAGCTCCCACTTATAATTGAGAATATTTGTTTTCCTGTTCCCTATGTTAGTTTGCTTAGGATAATGGCCTCCAGCTCCATCCATGTTGCTGCAAAGGACATGATCTTGTTTTTTGTGACTGTAGTTTTCCGTGGTGTCTATCTACCACATTTTCTTTATCCGGTCTACCATTGATGGACATTTAGATTGATCCCTTGTCCATGCTGTTGTGAATAGTGCTGTGATGAACATGTGTGCTTGTGTCCTTTTGGTAGAATAATTTATGTTCTTTTGGGTATATACCCAATAGTGGGATTGCTGGGTCGAATAATAGTTCTCTTTTAAGTTGTTTGAGAAATCTTCCCCTTCCTTTCCACAGTGGCTGAACTAATTTACATTCTCACTAGCAGACTGTTTATAAGTATTCCCCTTCTCTGCAACTGCAGCAGCATCTCAGGCAGTGGGCAGGGCTCCCAGGCAATTACGTCCTTTGTCTTTGGAGTTCCTCAGCTCTTCCATGGAGCCTGTAGCTGCAATCCACCTCCTTCAAAGTGTCTGTTGGTTCTTTGGCTTTCCTGGTATGTTCCTGCAGTAGTTCTTGGAGCAGAAGTTCACCATGTGGGTCTCTGCATGCTGCTCTGTCCAAGTAGGGTCTGCAAGTTAGTCCTGCCTGCTATCCGTCATTTTCTCCCAATCAGATCTACCTTTCCATGTTTATAACATACTGTTTAAGTCCCTATAGAAACAAATTCTATTTAAGACTCTTCATATGTTGCAGTTTGTTTTACTGACTCTCATATTTATATTTGTATGAAAGCTAAAGCTTCTCAATATATTTATTTCTCCCTTGAAATTTATGTTGATGACATTTCTATAACAGTTATTTATAATGTCATACTATTATGTCTGTGGGAAAACAGAATATATATGAGTCTTTCATAATTGGTTATTATACAAATGATTTTTTTCAAATACACTGAACTTCAGTGTTTCATTTATAAACTAGAAATACAGGCTGGGCGCAGTGGCGCATGCTTATAATCCCAGCACTTTGGGAGGTTGAGGTGGGTGGGTTGCTTGACCCCAAGAGTTCAAGACCAGCCTGGGCAACATGGCAAAACCCCATCTGTACAGAAAATACAAAAATTAGCTGGATGTGGTGGTGCACACGTGTTGTCCTAGCTACCTGAGAGGCCGAGGTAGGAGAATTGCTTGAGCATGGGAAGTCAATGCTGCAGTGAACCATGATGGCACCATTGCACTCCAGCCTCAGTGATGGAGCAAGACCTGTCTATATAATAAAAACAAACAAACAAAACCCACAAGGGCAGCATATTTCTACAAATAGAAGTATTTACTTTAAGAGAATTTTAAATAACATGAGAAGATTATTAGCACAGTGTCATGCACACAGTAAGGCCTCATTGTTTTTTCTCTTTTCTGTACACCTTTTTATTTCCTTTTTAATTAACAGAAGCATTGACATCCTCTGATTATCAGTTATCAGTATAACTGTTATATAACTGTAATCTCATCTAAGATAATGTATTCTCTTTCATAGTATTCTGAGGAGAATGTATAGTCTGTGAAAGAAAGTAAATCTTGGGACCCCTAAATCACTAAACCAAAGGGAAAAGTCAAGCTGGGAACTGCGTCAGGCAAACCTGCCTCCCATTTTATTCCTAAATAAGATAGCTACATTATGAAAAAGCTGCATACCTCTCTCACAATTTGCCTACTAGGACATTCCTTGTTGGCCCCAAGATCTTTACCCTAAAACTTTTCTGCTAAATTTGACTCTATGTAAATTGATAGCTTATCTTCACAGGTACTGGAAAAGGACAGAACGCAAACGTTATCCCTCTGCTCACCTGAGACAAATACATATCTGATTGCTTCCTCTGCCTTGTGTTTATTTTATGTAAAAACACAGATTCACTGAGCTAGAGGAATGCATAAATGACTATTCCTCTACCGCCCTCTCACATGTCAACATCTGATCAGAGACTTAAACGAATCCAGCCTTTTGTCTCTTACCTACCCTCACCTTTTAAAAATTTCATCCTCTTTCTCTAATATTCACCCTTTCCCCTTTAAATATTGAAGCCCTTAAAATCATCTTTGGAGAAAGGCACAGACCTGTCTCCCAGGTGAACATCTTTAGCCTTGATAAAATAAACCTCTAAATTGTTTGAGACCTGTCTCAGATAATTTTTGGTTTACAAGTCTTTGGATAAATATATAGTATAACATTTGTACTGTATGATGAAATTAAAGACTATAATCTCTAAGGCCTTTAGTCGACATCATAGACATTGTCATCACGCATTTGATTGCTTCTGAAGTAGTAGAGCAGCTAAGGAGTTTTGAAATATAAATTTAATTTGTTCACTCTATATTAATATATTAATTTCTAATTGTTTCCAGTTTTTCTGTAGAGTGTCACATACAGTATCCAACTTGTTTACTAAATAAAACTTTATAGTTTCATAGGGCTTAAAAATGTTTTGGGTAGGCCGGGTGCCGTGGCTCACACCTGTAATCCCAGCACTTTGGGAGCCCGAGGTGGGTGGATCACTTGAGGTAAGGAGTTTGAGACAAGCCTGCCCAACATGGTGAAACTCCATCTCTACTAAAAATACAAAAATTAGCCAGTGTTGTGGCGCCACCTGTAGTCACAGCTACTCAGGAAGCTGAGGCAGGAGAATTGCTTGAACCCCGGAGGCGGAGGTTGCAGTGAGCTGAGATTGTGCCACTGCACTCCAGCCTGGGCAATGGAACAAGACTCCGTCTCAAAAAAAGAAAATGTTTTGGGTAGCCGTTTTCCTTATCATAGGATGTTTGCAGTTTAATGAGGAAGATGAACATATTTATAAAAGTCTCTAATATAAGGATAGTGAATAAAGTGAGACTGAGGTGTTGATATCCAGCTTAATTTTTCAAGTGTCAGCATTAAGTATAAAAAGGAAGGTGCTGTTTTTTAAGGAGTGGCAGGGAAGATCCCAGGCCTCACAGAGGATGACAAAGAGTAGCAAGAGTCCATAGGAAATACTTAACAAGCAAGCAGGCTGGCTCCACAGCTCTGGAGGTGCCAGAGTAGGCTAGGAAACTCAGTGGCTCAGAGCAAGGTTTCCTGCTCACAGCATATCAAACTACAGATGTTATTGTTGGTTCCTGTTTTAATCTTCATTACTTGACAGTAGACATGAACCGATAACATACATTGTTAAAATAGTATATTCAAGGGAGAAAGATTATTTTTGTTAAATATCACTTTTAGGAAGATTTGCAATATAAAACAACAGAAGGGTTGTGTTGAACAGAGGCTAGAACAGCTAATGAGGGAATTTCACTAGTTTTCTAGGTCTGTAGCCTCACAACACTCCTGCCTGTTCCCACTGTAGATCCTTTTATGGATTGCTTCCTCTGTGAAAATGATTTCCCATTCTGGTTGACTTTCTTTTCTTTCTTTTTTTTTTCTTTTTAAGACGGAGTCTCACTATGTTGCTCAGGCTGGAATGCAGTGGCATGATCTCAGCTCACTGCAACCTCTGCCTCTCAGGTTCAAGTGATTCTCTTGCTTTAGCCTCCCAAATAGCTGGGATTACAGGCACCTGCCACCACCCCCAGCTAGTTTTTGTACTTTTAGTAGCAATGGGGTTTCACTGTGTTGGCCAGGCTGGTCTTGGAACTCCTGCCCTCAAGTGATCTACCCGCCTCGGATTGTTGGTTTTCTACCCAACTTTTTATTTCAGGGAACTAAACTGCTAGGTTTTTTCTCTCTGGATTCTAAGACAGTAGAGTATTTTTTTTTTTTAACCTTTATAGGTTGTTCTCTAAACTAAAATGATGAGGGAGGGTCAGTAGAAATCATTTTGGGAATAGGACACAGCTAATTTAAAACTATGTCAGATTTTGAGTTTCCCTTAAATGTGAGATGAGGAGAAAGGACCCCACAGGTGTATTATATTTAACTTAGAGTTCTTTGATACAGGAGTTGGAGTTAAAAAGGCCTTTGCATTATGTAAATTGTGCTCCAAAAGTGGCTTCTCTTGATAGTAACTTTAAAAAAATAGCCAGATAATTCAGTGTAGTGTTATTCTAAGTATGAACCTGTGTGTCTTAGGGAATTGTGGAGCCAATATAAACAAACAATAACCAAAACAAAACCAGTAGAAATCTCACTAGTGGAAAATGGTATCCAGAAAATGGTTTTAAGAAACATCAGTTGGCTGGGTGTAGTGGCTTACACTTGTAATCCCAACACTTTGGGAGGCCAAGGGGGGCAGATCATAAGGTCAGGAGTTCAAGACCAGCCTGGCCAATATAGTGAAACCTCATTTCTACCCAAAATACAAAAACTAGCCAGGCGTGGTGGTGGGCATCTGTAGTCCCAGCTACTTAGGAGGCTGAGGTAGCTGAATTGCTTGAACCCAGGAGGCATAGGTTGCAGTGAGCGGACATTGCGCCACTGCACTCCAGCCTGGGTGACAGAGTAAGACTCCGTCTCAAAAAAAAAAAAAAAAAAAAAAAAAACAGAAAAGAAAGGAAGAAATATGGGGCGTGCACAATATAATAATCCCAGCACTTTGAGAGACTTGAGGCCAGGATTTCATGATCAGCCTGGGCAACATTGTGAGACCCTGTTTCTGAAAACCTGAAAAATTAGCCAGGCATGGTGGCACCACCTGTAGTCCTCGATACTCAGGAAGCTGAGGTAGGAGGATCACTTGAGCCTAGGAGTTGGTAATGTGGGTGACAGAGCAAGATTATATCTCAAAAAAAGAGAAACATCACACTTTGGCTATTTGTCTTCTGCTTTTGGTATATCCATGCTTGATAGCTCTGTTATTTTATCTTACTGTATTTATTTTTTTTTGAGACAGACTCTCACACTGTCACCCAGGCTGGAGTGCAGTGGTATGATCTCAGCTCACTGCAACCTCCGTCTCTCGGGTTCAAGTGATTCTCATGCCTCAGCCTCCCATTAGCTGGGATTACAGGCATCTGTCACCATACCCAGCTAATTTTTATATTTTTAGTAGAGACAGGGTTGTGCCCTATTGCCCAGGCTGGTATTGAACTCTTGACCTCAGGTGATCCACCCACCTCGGGCACCCAAAGTGCTGGGATTACAGGCATGAGCCACCCCTCCCAGCCTCTATGCTATTTTTGTATTTGTTTGTTTGCTTTCTGAGATGGAGTCTCACTCTGTTGCCCAGGCTGGAGTGCAGTGGCATGATCTCAGCTCACTGCAACTTCCACCTCCCAGGTTCAAGCAATTCTTCTGCCTCAGCCTCCCAAGTAGCTGGGACTGTAGGTGCATGCTACCACGCCCAGCTAATTTTTGTATTTTCAGTAGAGATGAGGTTTCACCATACTGGCCAGTCTGGTCTTTATGTACTTGTTCTTATTTCTTAAAATTTCTCTGAATTACAAAAATTCTTGAAAGACCCTATCTTATTTTGGATTTATTCTTTGTGTTCTAGTTCTTAATAGCACTCTGTTCTTAAGGATGTCAAAACAGATTAGTTTTAAGAATGAATGATTTGTTGACTGGCTTAAAAAAATAACACAGGTGTGGTGGCTCATGCTTCTAATTCTAGCATTTTGGAAGGCTGAAGTTAAGAGGATCGCTTGAGCCCAGGAGTTCTACACAGGGAAGCCCTATCTGGGCTCTTAAGCCTTCACAGGTCATACAGTTACTTTGAGCCCATAAATATTAAAGTATTTCACATAAGGAAATGCCGAATTATATAATTAAAGATAGAAAAGTAGTGGAAAGTACAGTTCTTCACTGGTTAATTAAATTGTTTTGCCAAAGCTCCTAAACCTTTTTGTTCTTACTCTTGCACAATAGTGTTCAAGATTAAAGAGTAACTTGACCTTAATTTTCAGTTAAAAAACCAAAAAGATAAAATTCATTATGGAAGCTATGGGGAGATACAGAAAGTTAATCCTTTTTTTTTTTTTTTTTAACATTACAGTTTATGCCTAATATTTATTAGTTTTCTCTTACAGTTTATTTTGCCTTAAAGATATTTTAAAGAAAATAAGCTGTTTAAATATGCCGTGCAACTGTTACCTTAATCTAGTGTGTTATATTATCTTGTTCCATTTCTGAAACAAGATTATTGAAGTGTAAATGAATTTGAAGACTTGAATGATATTTTAAAGGCTTACTTGAATGATAGTATTTTAAAACAAACTTGTAAGCATTTAATACTTTTGGATCCTGTACTGTGTAGGAGAATTTTAGGGGAGGGAGGATGTAATCTTCGCTGAAGCGACCACTAGTTTTTAAATAAACAGTATTATAACATCATTTTTCATTTATAAGCACCAAAGGTTCTGGATTCCAACATTTTTTTCCCATATATAGGCTGCATGAATCCTCTACACATGATATGAAAACAATCATGCTCATTTCCATTTGTAGATATTAATATATTCATTCTTTCAGGTAGGTTTGATAAAGTAAAATTTTGCTTTGCGGAAATGCGAAGACAGTAGGGGTCTAGAGATACGTCTTTAAGTTACAGGTTTTGTTCTTCCCTCTTCTCAGTTCCACTTCCATTCGTTGTCACTTCCAGATACCCCTCATTCCTGACGCCCATGGCCGTGGCGCATGTCCTCAGTTCTGAGAACACTGCATCTGATTGCTCTCTTCCTCTAAACTCACATAGTTACTACTCCTGTTCCTTATTTCTCCACTATAGTTTTTAATAAGTATACTACTTTCTTTCTTTCTTTTCTTTTTTTTTTTGAGGCAGAGTCTTGCTCCGTCACTAGGCGCCAGGCTGGAGTGCAGTGGTGCGATCTCGGCTCACTGCAACCTCTGCCTCCCAGATTCAAGCAATTCTCCTGCCTTAGCCTCTCAAGTAGCTGGGACTACAGGTGCACGTCAGTCACCACACCCAGCTAATTTTTGTATTTTTAGTAGAGATGGGGTTTCACCATGTTGGCCAGGATGGTCTCGATCTCTTGACCTCGTGATCCGCCTGCCTCAGCCTCCCAGAGTGCTGGGATTACAGGCATAAGCCACTGTGCCTGGCCTACTATATTTCCACATGTATTTGAGAATGCTACATTTTGCCTAGATCTGGTTTTAAAACTAGAATTTTATCACTTCCACTGTCTTACCTACCTGCATTTCCTTTGGTTCTTTCAAGATGCACATGTACTTCAGAACTTAAAGTATAATAAAAAAAAAAAAAGAAGTTTTAAAGAGAATCATTATTGTTAGTTTTATTAAACCCAAAACATTACCAAGAATATATATGATGATGCATATTAAGAATATATTATGAGGCCAGGCTCAGTGGCTTACATCTGCAATCCCAGTACTTTGGGAGGCTAAAGTGGGTGGATCACGAGGTCAGGAGTTCAAGACCAGCCTGGCCAATATGGTGAAACCCTGTCTCTACCAAAAATATAAAAATTAGCCAGGTGTGGTGGCACACACCTGTAGTACCAGCTACTCAGGAGGCTGAGGCAGAAGAATTGCTTTAACCCAGGAGGTGAAGGTTGCAGTGAGCCAAGATTGCACCACTGCACTCCAGCCTGGGAGACAGAGCAAGACTCCGTCTTAAAGAAAAAAATATATATATACTTGTGTGTGTGTGTGTGTGTGTGTGTGTGTGTGTGTGTGTGTGTATAATGTTAAATGTAATTTAATGTAAATATAAGTGCTCCCTATCCCCTCAATCCTTTATTCAGTAAATTGACTAATTTTTGTTTACTTGTAACTTAATGCATTTGTTGTATAGAACTATTTAGCAAAATTGTTTGCACTACCGTATGAAGGAGAGGTAGAAATCAGAATTTAGCCAGTTGCATCAACAAAGGGCCAAAGTTTTAATGACTTATAAAGTATTTCTTTTTTTCTTCTTTTTTTTTTTTTGAGATGGAGTTTCACTCTTGTTGCCCAGGCTGGAGTGCAATGGTGCCGTCTCGGCTCACTGCAACCTCCGTCCCCCAGGTTCAAGTGATTCTCCTGCCTCAGCCTCCCGAGTAGCTGGGATTACAGGCATGAGCCACCATGCCTGGCTAATTTTGTATTTTTAGTAGAGATGAGGTTTCTCCATGTTGGTCAGGCTTGTCTTAAACTCCCAACCTCAGGTGATCCACCCACCTCGGCTTCCCAAAGTGATGGGATTACAGGCGTGAGCCACCACGCCCAGCAAAAGTATTTTCTTTATTGTAGGTTGATTAGAGCACATACATCTAATCTATAACTTCTAACCTCTGTAACATATCTTTCAGTATATTGATACATTTTATCAGAGCATTAGTACTGTTCTTCATGGGAGTTTTTACCTTTGCTTAATCTTCCTGTACTACCTTTTTTTCCCCCCTTTTTCTTTTTTGAGATGAAGGCTTACTCTGTTGCCCAGCCTGGAGTGCAGTAGCATAAACACAGCTCACTGTAGCCTCAGCGTCCTGGGCTCAATCAAGTCTTCTTGCCTCAGCCTCCTGAGTAGCTGAGACAACAGGTGCATGCCACCACACTTGGCTAGTTTTAAAATTTTTTTTGCCCAGATTGGGTCTTGCCTTGTTACCCAGTCTGATCTTGAACTCTTGGGCTCAAGTAATCCTTCCACCTCAGCCTCCCAAAGTGCTAGAATTACAAATGTAAGCCACTGTACCCAGCCTAATCTTCCTGTACTTAAAAAATTAATCAACTATTTTTTCTCATTGTTGGGGCTAAGAAAGGAAACAGTAATTGAAGGCTTGTGAGCCAAACATTTCCCTATCCCACAAATATTCCACATTTTAAAAGTTGATATTATAGTTGCTAGGTAAGAGCAAGGACATTTTGTATTGTATTGTTCTGAGGTAGGGTCTTGCTCTTGACCAAGCTGGAGTGCAGTGGTGCAATCACAGTTCACTGCAGCCTTAACCTCCCAGGCTCAATCAGTCCTCCCATCTCAGTCTCCCTAATAGCTGGGACTGTAGGCTCGAGCCTCCATGACCGACAAAAAGCAGTTTACAAGCTTCCTCTATGTATGATAATTTAATAAGTGTGGCATAAAAAAATTAAATATGAAGAAAAATACCTGAATTCAGTGCATAATACCAAAACCTAATCATCCCAGGATTCCCCTTTTCAAAACACAAGGCTCTGTGTGACTCAGACATCACCTTGCACTCATTTTATGAGAAGTATGTCTGATAAATTACCTGGAAAAATCAGATTTTTAAAGGAATCTGTGACTACAGAACGATTTGAGCACAATGTGTTAATGTTGATTGAGAGTGAGGAGAAGGAAGTCAGTTGTGGGCTCTTTTCTCATCTTTAAAACAGCAAAGTCAAGGCATTCCTTCATTCTTTTCCCATGCGGTCTTGACTATGCCGAAGAGAGCAATCCTGGTGATCTTCGTGCACTGGAATTTTCACAGCTGTCAAGCAAAAATAAAATACCAATATCAATTTAAAGGAAAACTGAAGTAGAATTTAGTGCTGTTGAATGTCCTAACAGTTACAATTATGTTAGAAGCTGAAAGAGAAGCCCAAAAGAATGATGCCTTAAACACAGTGGGAGTTTATATTTTTCTCTCAAGATAGTTTATTTCTCTCTCAAATCAGCGACATCCAAGGTTAGATGGACTAGAGCTTACAGTGGCCCTGCAGCATCACTGGGACCTAGCCAGGCTCTGCCATTGGTAGCATTGGCTTCCATATCCAGGTTAGCTTCTGGCCCTGTGTGACTCTAAAACATCACCTTGCACTCAAGACTCTCAGCATGAGGAAAGGAAACTGGGGCTCAAATGGAAAGGACTTTTCCATGGAGTCACCTCCCTTCAAGTGGTCTCCTAGATGCCTCATCAACATTCTGCCTACAATCTCAGCCACACGAAGTCCCATGGTGACATAAAACTACAAGGGAGAGAGAGAGATCCAAGATGGCCGATTAGCAACAGCTCAGGAATGTAGCTCCCAGTGAAAGCGCAGAGAACGAGTGGACGCCGCACTTTCCGACGAATTTTTGTTGCCCACAGACCGGGAGATTCCTGGCAGAGGAGCCACACGGGTCGCCAGTGCGACTCTTTTGGCCGGCGCGGCTGTTTTGCCGGTGCCCCAGCGCGGCGCTTCCCGGTGTGGAGCATAGGAGACGGACGGGCTTGGCTGGTCCCATCCTCACAAGGAGAACAGCAATTGGAAGCACTGAGGACTGAGAGTTTCACAGCAAGCACAGCGAACCCAGGAAGGTCCGGCTCTGTGGGGAAGGAGCGTCCGCCAAAGGAAAACTAAGAAACAGAAAAACTTCATCACCAGGTGGAGAGAGATCTAAGATGGC
>PVKP010030378.1:0-27997 GCA_004027715.1 Plecturocebus donacophilus
AAGTCCATTATCCTATAACTACGGCTTTGTGTCTTCCACTCAATGAACTTGTCATTCTCATAATAAAATAGATCTCTCATTTGCCATTTACTCACAGTTTTTTGTTTTGTTTTGTTTTTTTGAGATGACGTTTCGCTTTTGTTGGCCAGGCTGGAGTGCAATGGTGTGATCTCAGTTCACTACAACCTCTGCCTCCTGGGTTCAAGTGATTCTCAGCCTCCCAAGCAGCTGGGACTACAGGCACCCACCCCCATGCCTGGCTAATGTTTGTATTTTAAGTAGAGACAGGGTTTCACCATGTTGGCCAGGCTGATCTCAAACTCCTGACCGCAGTTGATCCACCTTCCTCAGACTCCCAAAGTGCTGGGATTACACGTTTGCGCCACCACGACTGGCCTACTCACAGTTCTGAGGATCCTTTCTTATAGTTAATTTTCACAGTGGGCACGCTACCATCTGAAAACTTCTTTATATATTATATACATACAGAATCTGGTAACTTGACTCTGGAAGTCTTCATTTAGAGAACAATATTGTTTATCAAATGCATAATTTTACCATTGCTATTCGATTTCTAAAGGAAGATAGGCCCCCTTAAAGTCTTGCCATGACATTGTTAGTGCCTTTGAATTAAAACATTTCTTCTGAAGAAAATATTGAGAAATAAATTACTTTAAATTCTCTATTTTATATATATTTATTCTTCCAAAAACTGAAGTCAAGTAATAAGCAGTAGTTCCTCATATACACTTGCTTTCCCTCTAGTTCTTTACAGATTCTATTTAGTTAATTGCAAAGCTGAAAACAAAATTAATCAGTTCTATAGTTCCCAAGTTCTGGGATATTTAGAATTGATAAAATGCCTATAATCTGCCAGCTTTTGGACTGAGTAGCTAATTGAAACTACAGGTCGTATATTAAGGCAGCAGTTGGAATATTCCTAAAGCCTTCCCAATCATTATTGGGAAAAGACATTAATAGGCAAAAGACATTAATTTAGTCTTCTTACTGACTTCTTTACACCCGTTAATGCAGTTTTTGGACAGTAGCCATACAGGATCCCACTGATTATCCAATTTGCTCTCTGCCTTTAAAATATTTAAGAAATTCCTAAACCTGACTTTGGAATCTCTTTGCAAGGCATTCTACAAAGTCATACCTCTTGTGGTTGGTTTTTGCACTTGACTCTGTGAGCTTTGCTAATTTCTTTTGGACACAGGCATTTTTAAAGTAACTTTCAGTATGTGGTTATTTAAAGTAGAGAATCTGTTAATACTTATGGAAAAAAATCTCATCAATAATTGGTAAATTGTCTAAGTTATCTTTCGCACAATGTATTGAAATGCTCCCATTATGATATACTGTATTCTTCAATTTAAAATAGCTTCTGGAATTTAGTCTTTCTGCTTATTTACATCATTAGTTTATTCTGTAGTTGGTACTGCTTGTATTTTCCTATACTATTTTCTAGAGCAAATATCATCACTCTCCTTCTATTCTTGTTAATGACTATTGTCTTAGCAATTCTTATGTATTTATTTTTTCTAAATTAACATTAAAATCATTTGGTCAAGTTCCAAATCAAGAAATTCTCTGGAAATTTAATTGGAGATTGTATTATATTTTAGGTAAATTGAGGAGAAATAAAATTTTAATTTCTATTCACATAGTGTGAATTTCTTTCATCAAAATCATGATATGTGCCGCATTTCATAAATTCTGAGCAAATGTGACTTCAGTTATCTTTCAAACATAGCCACCATATCTTGGTGTAAAGTGTTTTAATATCTCCCATTTCATCATTGCTTTACATGTTCTTGCATTTGAAATTATATTGAAAGATATATATGAGGTAATGATTACTTTTACCTAACTTTTATAATATAATGTATCCTCTTTTTATTAATTTATGCTCTATAAGAATAATTCAATTGTTTCTGATATAAGTACTGTTCCTCTTAAATATTTACTTTTTATTTGCCCCTTTTTTTAATCAGGAATTTTTTTTTTTTATTTAAAAGAAAAAAAAGATATGTTGTTAACCATTACATTCCAGATTTTCACACATTATTTGTTACATATAATATAATCAATACATATTTTAAATTTTTTATACAATTAATATTGATATGCATGTTTTATGCATATCAATATTAAAAATTCACTCTAAGAGCAATGTATTTTAATTAGGGTATTTAATTCATTCATATTTATTATGGCCAGTAGGTACATATGTTCTTATTACTATTGTCTATCATCTACCTTTATAAATGTATTAATTTTTTTTATTATTGTACTTTAGGTTCTAGGGTACATGTGCAGATCATGCAGGATTGTTGCATAGGTACATACATGGCAAGATGGTTTACTGCCTTCATCCCCCCATCACCCATATCTGGTATTTCACATCACGTTATCCCCCTCACCCTACCCACCCCCTACTGTCCCTCCCCTAGCCTCCCCAACTGACCACAATGTGTGATGCTCCCTTCCCTGTGTCCACGTGTTCTAATTGTTCAACACCCACCTATGAGTGAAAACATGCAGTGTTTGGTTTTCTGTTCTTGTGTCAGTTTGCTGAGAATGATGGTTTCCAGATTCATCCATGTCCCTATGAAGGACACAAACGAATTGTTTTTTATGGCTGCATAGTATTCCATGGTGTATATGTGCCACATTTTTTTTTATCCGGTCTATTGTTGATGGGCATTTGGGTTGGTTCCACATCTTTGCTCTTGTAAACACAGCCACAATGAACATATGTGTACATGTGTCTTTATAATAGAACAATTTATAACTCTTTGGGTATATATCCAGTAACAGGATTGCTGGGTCAAATGGTATTTGTATTTCTAGGTCCTTGGGGAATCACCACACTGTCTTCCACAATGATTGCAGTAATTTGCACTCCCACTAATAGTGTAAAAGTCTCTCTATTTCTCCACATCCTCTCCAGCATCTGTTGTCTCCTGATTTTTTAATGATTGTCATTCTAACTGGCATGAGATGGTATCTCAATGCGGTTTTGATTAGCATTTCTCTAACGACCAGTGATGATGAGCATTTTTTCGTATTTGTTGGACTCATAGATGTCTTCTTTTGTAAAGTTTCTGTTCATATCCTTAGCCCACTTTTGAATGGATTTGTTTGTTTTTTTCTTGTAAACCTGTTTTAGTTCTTTGTAGATTCTGGATATTAGACCTTTGTCAGATGGGTAGATTGCAAAATTTTTTTCCCATTCTGTTGGTTGCTCTAATGATTGATTCCTTTGCTGTACAGAAGCTCTGGAGTTTAATTAGATCCCATTTGTCTATTTCGGCTCTTTTTGCCATTGCTTTTGGTGTTTTAGCCATGAAATCCTTGCCTATGCCTATGTCCTGAATAGTTTTGCCTAGGTTTTCTTCTAGGTTTTTTATGGTGTTTGGTGTTATGTTTAGCTCTTTAATCCATCTGGAGTTAATTTTAGTGTAAGGTGTCAGGAAGGGGTCCAGTTTCTGCTTTCTGCACACTACTAGCCAGTTTTTCCAACACCATTTATTAAACAAGGAATCCTTTCCCCATTGCTTGTCTTTCTCGGGTTTGTCAAAGATCAGATAATTGTAGACGTGTAGTGTTGCTTCTGAGGCCTCTGTTCTATTCCATTGGTCTATGTCTCTGTTTTGGTAACAGTATCATGCTGTTTTGATTACTGTAGCCTTGTGGTATAGTTTGAAGTCTGGCAGCATGATGCTCCAGCTTTGTTCCTTTTGCTTAGGATTGTTTTGGCTGTGGTGCCTTTCTTTTGGTTCCATATGAAGTTTGTAGTGGTTCTTTCCAGTTCTGTGAAAAAGGTCATTGATAGCTTGATGGGGATAGCATTGAATATATAAATTACTTTAGGCAGTATGGCCATTTTCAAGATGTTGATTCTTCCCAACAATGAGCATGGAATGTTTCTTTTCATCTGTTTGCGTTCTCTCTTATTTCATTGAGCAGTGGTTTGTAGTTCTCCTTGAAGAGTTCCTTTATATCCTTTTTTAGTTGTATTCCTAGTTATTTTATTCTCTTTGTAGCAATTATTTCTTTGGTCACGTTTTTTGTTCATTTTATTTTTTGTTAGTTATCAAGTTTTTTCTAATTTTGTTTTTCAATAAGTTTGGCAGATATATATATGTATCTCCTGTTACCAGCACATTTTCAAACGTCTACAATTTTTTGGCACCACAAATAAGATAAAATCTATTCCTATTATTCTGTAGAATAAGAAAATATTCTTATTATTTTTTTATTTTTTATTTCTTTCAAAAATTCTGTAAAATTTTTGTTAAAAAATTCTAACATTGTATAGCCTGATTATTTTTATTATCAAAAAAAAAAAAACAAATACAAGTTTTTTCAAGCATGATTTTTTTCAATCAAAAGTAACATGTAACTGTTGTGAAAACCAGATATATTTTGAGGCTTAGCTGAAATTCTAACTCTGACAGTTTCCTTTACATCAGTTTTATTTTTTTCCAAAATCTGTATTGCTTATTTTTTACTTTGTACTTTTAGCTCTGTAATTCCTATATGCTGCTCTTTATTTCTGGTTACCTTCTTTTAATCTGTCTATATCTTGTGTCTCCAACTAGATCAGTCTGCTCCTTTGCGAGCAGCAGTGTGTCTTGTAGAACATGGCTAGGTGGACAGTGGATTTGGCTAGACAGGGTGACATCATTAAAGAGATCAGTCATTAAATAGATCAGTCAAGTTGCAACAGGCTGCCTGGGAAATTCTTACAAGGGCTCTGCAAGTGAAGGACCTTCACACTGCTGGCACAGTGACAGCAGATGTCAACAAGATTCAGTAAGTGGCACCCCAACTGGAGGCCCTGGTGTTATCATCTCTAGTCCACTTGGTGGACTTCTTGGTTTGAAGAAATTAAGTAATTGGACCACATCTTTTGGATTGTAAGTGCGGAACTTAGAAATACATCCAGAATTGGAATATGCAGTCAGGGAAACTTTGTTCTGGATCACTGGATTAACTAGGTAGGATCCTTTAAGTTACTTTTAATAGCTAAATCATTACTTTGACAACATGGGATAAGGATCTAGAATTTAGGCTGCTTCGACCATGGAAAATGGAGAAATGAGAGAGGAAAACCAAGAAGGTATCTATAGAAGTGTGAATGCAGGCTGTCAGGTAATACAACTGTATATTGGATGGATTTATATGTTTCTAGCTAGTTCTTGATATGTTCAAATAAGATATTTTCATTGCCTTCAACTTAAATTGCAAATTCTTTAGTATGCCTTTAAAAATGCTTATCTGACACCTTTGATTTTTCAGTATTCCAGATAATCATTTTTCATTTTACTAACTAGCAATATGTGCCTTAACACATCCTGTTCCATCTGCTAGAATGATCAGCCCTCACTTTTATTCCTAGCAAACTATTCAAAAATCATCTGAAGTGCCTCCTTCTTGGTGATATCATTTTTGCTCCACAGGGAGCAACATAAATGTATATTTATCAAAGCCTCCACTTTACCTTATGGATACCTTCCTTCATAGCACTTAGCAGGATACTTTTTAATAGTCTCTTCAGACCCACTTTCTCATTAGACATATAGCTTATGAAAACAGGGGCCAAGACTTTCCACTAGAGTAATCCGATCACTAAGTACTGTGCTTTTCAAACAAGCACACAATAAGGAGAGAGACAAGAAAGGAAATTAAGGCCTCCTTTTCATTGCCTATTTATATTATTGCTTCCTTACCACTATATCAATCCTGCATTTAGAAATTAACCAATACAACAACAACAAAAAAAAGATTTTAACTAGAGATTGCATGTGTGTATTTCTTTTTCTAGAGAAGGACATTAATGACAGTTTTTGGAATCTATGTACATTACATAAAATATAAATTCAATAGACTATTTTAGAGAGGATCTAATTGCAGTCCTATCACCTAAGTGGACCACTTGAAATTAAAGTAATCGCAGCTTTGGTAGGTTATTGCTATATATATATATATATATATATTTTTTTTTTTAGAACAACACAAATTTATTATCTTAACAATTTTGGAGGTTAGAAGTCTAGTACAGGTCTTACTGGGTTAAAATCAAAGTATCAGGCTGGGCACGGTGGGTCACACCTGTAATCTCAGAACTTTGGGAGGCCGAGGTTGGTGGATCGCCTAAAGTCAGGAGTTTGAGACCAGCTTGGTCAACACGGCGAAACCCAACAATAACATGCCCCCAATGCAGACAAAGGTTTTTCAGAAAGTGCCTGTACTGGAAAGACTAGAGGGTAAGACATTAAATACAACTGTGTATCCAAGACCCAGTTTGAGTTAGTATGTGGGATAACCAGGCAGTTTTAACCTCTATGGCTAACCCCATTTCTCTATTTGTATAACAGAGCTAGCATTGCTATACTGACAACTACCAATATATGGCTTTGTCCTTTAAGATCTATCTGTCACACAAGGCTTAAACCACTAAAACAAGTTTTTCTACTAAGGCCAAGAATACTGCACCTATGCAGGGATGAGAAGCTTATCACACACCCACACTCACACACACCATGTCAGCCCTTGGGGGTCAACTTTCAACATTGCATTGATGTTATGCTTCTATGTCTTTTATATATATTCTTTCTCAACTTTCCTATCATGTAAAACAGTAGAAATCTCAACACATTTGAACCTGGTTCTGGTTACCCAGTAGTGTTGCTTGTGTGCAATTAAACAAGAGAATAAACCCACAGAACAAGAGCATACGATAGGCATTACAGGGGTAGGGAACAAATGTAAAAACACAGATGTGCTGATTTCACTAGAAACCTCAAGGATCCACATCCCATGTCTGGCGCAGAAGGCCAGCTTAGGTCCCTTCACCCGTCACTCCTGTTCTTGGACCCCAAAAGCAGGGCCTCTGCTTTTACTTTCAAACCTGGGGTCCTCAGAATGAGTGTGTGAAAAGTTCATGAATACAATCTGATTGAAAACAGATGATGCGACACACCTGTACTAACTGTCTGACAGTTAAATTCATGTTACAAAAAGCTGACTTTAAGGCTGGCCATGGTGGCTCATGCCTGTTACAAAAAACTAACTTTAAGGCTGGGCATGGTGGCTCATGCCTATAATCCCAACACTTCAGGAGGCTGAGGTGGGCGGATCACCTGTGGCCAGGAGTTTGAGACCAGCCTGACCAATATGGTGAAACCCCATCTGTGCAAAAATATTAAAAAATTAGCCAGGCATTGCAGCATGCACCTGAAGTCCCAGCAACTTGGGAGGCTGAGACAGGAGAATGGCTTGAACCCGGAAGGCAGAGGTTGCCGTGAGTCGAAATGGCACCACTGCACTCCAGCCTGGGCGACACAGTGAAATTCTGTCTCAAAATAAACAAACAAAAACACTAACTTTAAGATTTATTTTTGTTCTACTGCAATAGTTCTAGCTGTACAGATAAAGGGAAAAAAAGATTCAATTTTTAAACTTTTTTCAACAGGGAAAGCAACATACTCCCCGGGGAGAGGTGAGGGGTTGGGAAGACAGGCCCTGGGTAAACATTCCTGACAGCCCCTGGAGGTGATAGGTCTGCCTAGGAGGGGACACTCGCACTGGCACACCAACACAGGGGACAGCTGCTGTCTGGGTTCAGCTGACCAGTTCGCACACCTCGAAAGGTTTCTACAGATCTAAGGCATAAAATTGTTCATCACGGAACACGTCCCGCTCACCTTAGAGTCTGTCGGTTCGTCCTCCCCACCTGCAGACGAAAGCATAAGCAACATCTCGCCCAGCTCAAAGGCGACAGCCTCTTCCTTGTTGTTAACGGGGTTGCTGTTCGTTCCTTCCTCAAATAGTTCCCAGAAGCTGTTTCTTCGTTGGGCCTGCTTTCTGCCTGATGCTTCCACTTTCTGTTTCCGCGGCTCCTCTCCAGGCCATCAGGGGACACGTGCCTGTAAGAACAGTTCCCTCCAAACGGGCAGCTCCCACGTCCTTCATCAAAATACCTGCGGGCCTCGTTGCTCATTGCCTCCTTGTGTTTCTGAATGAGTTTCTCCTTCTCTTCTTTCTCCTCCACCCAGTACTCACTTGGAATGACAAAGCCGGGTGGGATTCGGCATTGTGGGCCGGACTTCACGATCTTGCTGGCAAATTCTTCAGCACTCCGCCACTTGCGAGTGCACTTGAGACAGTAGGTGTGGCTGCAGCTGGAGAGGATCCCGAAGCGGCCCTCGCTGGGGTTGTCTTTCTGGCAGACCACCTCCATGCAGATCCCACACACCACGTCCTTGCTGCCTGCACAGCAAATGAGAACATGGGCCTCAGTGCACGATTTTATGTGCTGTCATCTCTGCGAAGCATCCGTTGGATGCAGGACCTGCAGCCCAGACGTCACATGAATGTCCGTGGAGATGCACACAGTTCTCCCCGGATCGGCACTGCCCCACTGCGGCAGAGGGGCACAGCTGCTTTTTTGTTTCCACGTCGGTTTGCTCTTTCTCTGCTGCTTCGTTGGTCACTGAGCCCTGCAGGGGTGCTTCAGAGCAGACAGGCACAGTAGGGTCACAGTAGGGTTGCCCAGGAACAAACTCAACAGCATTCACCCAGTCCTCTGAGCCTGGTCCTATAGTTGCAAAGTTTGCACTTCTTGACTCAGCTTCACCTCTATTCATTTCAACAAGTGGTCCAACTATCGGTGAGAGACTTGAGGAAGCAGCAAGTGATGACTTCATGGTTAGCTCCGTGGCGGTTGCTTCGTCCTGCTTCAGTGGCTTGCTTTGCTCACATCTGCAGCGGTCTCCATCAATTCAGTACCCTTGGTGAAACACTTGCACACTACACCGCGCGGACCCTCAGAGAGGTCATGAGAATAGCGACAGTTAACGCCTTCCTTACAAGCCCCATGCGTGAAGTATCTGCAGGTGACTGTTCAGGCCAGCTGCCGTCGCTGGCGCTGATGGCGCCGATTGGGGCCGCAGCCTTCGCCTCCTCTGTCCGTCCTCAGGGACAGGGCGGTGACTGCGGGGATCGGTGTGGGGACGCCGCCGCCGCTGCTCCTGATATTGTGGCTACTGTTCCGGGAGCTGCAGCCTCTGCCATTACTCTGCACTATGTTTTTAAGCCACATAAAGACAGAGTAAATATGACAGAGTGGTTAAGATATACTCTCCTTCTTCCTTTTGTCTACCACTTTCTTTCTTTCCTTTCTTTTTTCTTTTCAAACAGAGTCTCACTCTGTCACCCAGACTGGAGTGTAGTGGTGCTATCTTGGCTCACTGCAACCTCTGCCTCCCAGATTCAACCAATTCTCATGCCTCAGCTTCCCTAGTAGTTGAGATTACAGGTGTGTGCCATCATCCCCAGCTAATTTTTGTATTTTTAGTAAAGACAGGATTTCACCAAGTTGGCCAGGCTGATCTCGAACTCTTGGCCTCAAGTGATCTGTCCACTTTGGCTCCTCAAAGTGCTGGGATTACAAGTGTGAGCCACTGTGCCTGGCCTTGTCTACCACTTTCAGCTTTAGGCTACAGTACAAATAAGAAAAAGCTCATAAAACTCAGGAAATCTAAGATAGCACACCCTGGCATCAAACTGCCAGGAACAGGTAAGTACTTGTATCCTTTCATTCTATTTCAATATTATTCATAGATGTCAAGTTGACATTTAAGAAATCTTGAGAATTCAAAGATTCTATTTCTAACCATATCAACAACTGCCTCTCCTCCCATACAAGTATATTCCATTTTCGTTTTCTAATACATGTAGTTAGTTGATCATTCTTTTTATATATTAGGAGAAATACCTATATATCATAGACATAAATTTTAAACTCATATTTTAAAGTAAACTAATTGATACTATCAGTATAGACAGAATAGAATAGCAGGCAATCAGAACTTTAGGAAATAGCGAAAACAGAGAGACCACTGTGTTAAAATGACAGTTTTCCTTGGCTTTTCAGATAGGCTGGTATGAGGAAAGAAAATACGCAAATTTATATTTCACAGATGCACATTTTTATCATTTTATTTTTCTTTTAAATAAAATTCAACGCAGTAATATATTAAAAGCTAACCTAGCTACATGAACAAAAATATAAAAAGTATCCTGTAGGGGGCACCCAAGGACTATGAACCAGAGCGTCTACTTTTCCTAGTTCTATTAAGTTTGGAGGAAAAGGTGTAGACCCTTGGGCACATTTTCGCATTACCTTTTATAAAAGTGAATAAAATAAATGAAAATACTCTTATGACACTTCTACTATTCCCCAGTGAAAGATAAAGGGATATTAAGAGGTGTGATTAAATCGCATTTGGAGAATTATTATTCTAAAAGCATAAAGGTGTGATAGTGTAGACAGCTAAGCTGTTGAGCATTTTCAAAATTCTAAACAAGGTTTTTTCCTGCATTATAGTTCAATGCCAAGATAATTATCATTCTCTTCTGAAGACTGTTTTGTCTAGAACAGTAAAAAGGCAGAGTCAGGTACCTAATTTCAATTTAGGTTTTAAAGAAGAATAATATGAGAATATTTAAATTAGTTTTAGGAAATATAGCAAGGAGGACTTAATCACTTACACAAAGAATTTTTAATAAATGGTTTTTGTTTTAAGGTTGACGTGGTCGCTAAGGTGAGGACAAAACTAAAATCCACTCCAGTAGCCTGTGTACCAGATGTTATTTCAACTGATCTAGGTTTAGACAGCTAAGAGCTCATTTTAACCAAACCTAAATGAAAACTTATCATAGGACCTAAATGAAATCAAAACATGATTTTTTTAAAGTGGTGGGGGGAAAAGTTTCATTTAAGCTTTGAACTCATAGTTAAAAGAAGCTGCTTTTTAATTTTAATATGATCATATTACAGCAGCTTAAAAATGCACCTCTAAATTCTCACAGGTTAGTCGTAGAAATCCCATTAAGCATGTTAAACACCAATCTCCCACTAAGTTTTCCTCTGAAGCAGTTCACAGTGCTCCGCACTCAGAGCATGTGTGTTTTATTTCTGTTATTTTCATACAATATAATTTAATTTGTGGTTTTGATTTAAAAACAGGATGTACTCGTATTTTGATTTAAAAACAGGATGCACTTCATTAATTTGTTTACCACTATCACAGTTGTGAATAATGAAATCACTTCCAGAACCATTTGTCAAATGGCTATTTGGGACTTCAGGCAGGTGCAATCAAATCCTACAGCCTGTTTACAATATAAAGTAAGACATTAAGTTTTTTTTTTTCATTTGGATTAAAGATATCTAAATATTTGCTTACATAAAATTGGGTTATATGTCAACAATTCCTAGCAATGATTTGAGAAGAATCTCAGGTTACTATAGATGTACTTTAAAAGCATCAAAATTTTAAAAAATAAGGTAATTTGTAACTAATATTTCTTGGATTTAATAGTTATTATGGCCAAAAAGATAAGATTTTTTGAGAACAATCTTGATTAGAAATAGTCTTCTTGTTGCTCCATAATTCTATTTATTAGGCCATGTGTTTAATTTTACCTTGGAAACTGTGACTATTATAAAATAAAAAGTGTGGGAGGGGAAGTAGAGAGCAGAAGAAACTGGCCTGAAAGCTACTGAGAGAGCCAGGCAGTTGTCACCACGACATCCCTGAGGCTATAATTTGCTTTCACTTGCAGTGTACAGCTTGAAGCATGGATGGTTTTAGAAACTCCCCAGCCAAACTCAGGCCTGGTGACTAATGTCTTTTAATGCATTTATTATTTTATGTGATCAAGAGAATCTTACTTTTTCTGAGCTATTTTCCCAGTGGTTATATGTATTTTTGTAGAAATGTCCAAGTTGATTAATCTCCTTAGTTTTAGATAATTAATATCAACAATCCTTTGATCAATTTATATGGTATCAAAATATCAATTTGTGATTATGTATTTATATATACATAAACTTTTTGATTTTTCAATTTATTTTATAAAATTTTCAGGCAAAACTCAGTAAAAAGCATAGAAACTATTTTCTGTCATTTCTATTCACTTTCTTTTAGCAAGAAAAAAATTAAAAAATAGGTTAGAATAACAGGATTGGTATACATCTAAAAGTATAAAATTGACATTTCTTTTAGAAGTACATGCATTTTATCACAAGGAAAAGTATAAATGCTGAATAATAATCACATATATTCCTGGTCATTCTATGTTCAAGGTATCCAAGCTCTTCTACCTCTTCTGTTGTATGCCTGTGAGTAACTTTATCTCAATGTGCATTTTGTGGTTATTGTTTTAGAGTAGGGTTTGCAGAGTGATATAAATGACAGCCTTGGTAAAGTCTATTTACATTGCAGAATGTAGCAATGAAAAGTCATAAAAACATTTAATAATCTTTCAACCATAATTTAACTTTGCTAGGATTCATCCATAAAGTCACATGTTTTTACAAATCTTGGTAAATATACTTGGGTCCAAATGTCACCATATTTTTTCTATAAAAAGAGACTTGACATAAAACTAAGACATTCTATTTAGGACTAAGAAGTACCTTTTTGCTTTTGAATTTTTATGATGATTCAAAAGTATAATTTCACAATAGAAAAACACTTTTAGAGGGTAAGACACATTTTCTGAGAGAATTTTTTTTTATCAAAAAACTTAACCGTGATCTAGAGAAGTTAGTTTTGCAAGTTTTTCTTTAAAGCAAAACTTTAAAAAATCGAAAAGCCCTACTCTAAGTCAATGCCACTTACCACGCACTTACTTGATACTTACTCTGTGACAGGCACTGTGCCCAAATGGAGCTGTTGACAGCCTCCCTAAAGCAATTCCCAGTGTGAATTAAGCAAGGTGCACTTTGAAGAAAGGTACGTTTTTCTCGTCTTTCTTTCCTTTTTAAAATTTATTTGCTTCTCTTTACTGTTTTGTTCTGTCATTTATTATTTAAGGGCCATTTCTGATAAAAGAATAGAAAAAAATACTCTTCTTAAAAAAAGAACAAACAAAACAAAGTGAAACAATCTCCCCTTCTAAAGTAAAAAATAACAACAAAAATGAATTTGGCCTAATTAAAATTGCTGCTATGTACTCTTTCACATTTAACAGCAGTTCATTTTATTAAAGCACACGTTATGTGTAACATACTTAATAGAGTTCTAGTGTCTCATCTGCTCAACTCCCTGTCCATGGCTCATGACGAACCTCTACCTTTGTCATTGTTAGTATCCTGTTTACTTCACATATAGAGATGTGTTCCACAGCAGAAGGACCAGGGAACAGCCAAGATCGGAGATACTGAATAAGTTCAAGGGAAGAAGTAGAAAGCCATTAATCAGCAGTAGAGCAAACTGCCTTTGAGTGCCTATTACAGGAGAAAGCACATATTAAAAGATCATTTTTTGAGGATTAAAAATTATGAAATGCTAAGAGGCAACATACAAAGTATATGTAATGAAAAATATGAATTGGATATGAAGTAGGAAATTATTATTTAAAGGGGATAAGATGCTTGAAGGAGGCACAAATAGGTCTTCATTAATAGTACAATAAAAATAAATAAATGAATGAGTTGAACAACTTTTTCAAGTTCTCTTTTTGTCCTGATTTTATGTGACCCCACTACATAATAGAGTCCTTAGACTCTAATGAACATGTAAGCATGTATCACTGTTGACATTTCTGAAAGTCCTGAACATTTCTGAACTTGCTACCAAGTTCTAGATCAAAGTATGTTGTGATGATTGACTAAATGATGTTCAAACCCTCAGGTTGTTTAAATATATTTTGTAATTTCTTATTCAGTGTTGAATTCTAGTAAAAGTTGGCTTTTCTCTATGACTAGAAGATATTTAAAAAAAAAAAAAGATGCAGCACTGATTTTACTGGTGATCTCATTAGTGTTCTATGTGTCATGCTTGTGGTTTTGACAGCATGGTTTCCATGCTTATCTTGGAAAGTCAGTCCTTAGCATAAGAATGGTATTAATATTTAACTTAGATTATATGCTATGTTTCTGCAACAGTTATGTTTATTATCCTTGTGGTATATGCATGGTGCTAAATATAGTGTCTGTCACATAATATGTAGACATTTAGTAAATTAATAAATTTATATTATCTGAGCTACCACTCCTAGGAAGAAAAAACAACAACAAAGCTGACTATATAATACAGGAAAAAGTCAAGAAACTTTATTCAAGATTTATTTCTGATATTAATAAAATGTGTGACCTTAGACTAGTCACCTTTTCTTTCTTGAAAATTTTTCATTTGTAAAATATGGTAAATTGGAGTAGATTATTTGAATGTTCCTTCCAGCTCCAACAATCTGAAAGTCTTTAATTATAGTTAAGGAGCAGAAAGATGATGACCAGAAAGGAGGTCAGAGATCAATATATTAGTAGGTAGAAAAATGCCACAAAGGCACATTCAGACAAAGTGCATCCTCACCATGGCCACTGGCGATCAACCCTCCACCTACCTGATACATTCAGTCTGTTCTGCATCTGGAGAAGACAACATGGAGCTCATTACCACACATATGTCCTGCTCTAAAAACACCAAAGCAGCATGCTTTATAATCAGCAACCAACTTAAAACCCAAGGGCTAATTCCATGTGAGAAGAGTGACCAGGAATTTGGTGAATTGTTGACATTTTTGTATTACCCACACGAGAGGGTAATACTACCAATGGCACCTTCTGATGACATATCCAAAAAGCAAAATAGGATTTCTATCTTCAGACTACATTATTATTATAGATGTTAATCCCTTAAAAATGAAAATATATATATAATTTTTAGTCTAAGTCATCCCTGTCTTTGTCTAAATCAGTAGGCTCCTTTTATTTTTGCTGTCGAAAGTTTATCACACAACAGTCAGAAAAAAAATCCAAACAATCAAATCAGCATTAAAAGCTTATATTATTTGTCTTCTGAAAGTTATAATTGTTATCAGTCGTGCTTTTCTCCATAATATTTATGTGTTAAAATTTCTAGATAGTGACAGTAAAGAGAAGCTGAAAATGTGGAGAGAGAAGACCAATGTAATTGTCATAAAAATATTCTTTTACTTTCTAGATTTAATTAGATAATTACATCACTCTTAATTTTCTTTTCAGTTGTGCATACCTCCTAATAATTGCTTAATAGTGGAAATTAAAGTTACACTGATATCTTATTTATCTCAACCAAATCCTTATATCCTAATTGAGACAGTATGCTGAAAAACAGAACAGACTTTTGAAGAAAAGCGGTTAAAAATGTGTGTTGAAATGTTGCAGTTTGAGAAATAACTTGCATCTAATTTTTTTTTTTTTCCTTAGAGGCTTTTTCCAGAGTAACTCTGTGTCAATTTTAAAGAACTGATATTTCCTTAACAATCCTTTTTCTTCCTCTCTCTCTCTGCCTCCGCCCCCTGTCCCTCTCAATCTCTTCCCTTTCTTTTTCATCTTGTGTCTGCTGCTGCCTGGCAACTTTTCTGTCTGGAAAAAGGCAGGGTAAGAAACTTAGCAGCCCTCGCAATGATAGCTGTAGAAATCCCTGGTAACCTAACTTTCAGGCCAACACTCCTTTACACACATCTCTTCCATGAGACAGGCTGTCAGCTCCAGTTTCTTAAGATGCATGTCCTGCTCTTAACTTACGACGTTCAGGTGTGTAGCACATAAATCGTTATCATTCACTGTAAGAAATCCAACCATACAAAAATAATTAAGTTAGTAGAAATGATATCTGATGTTTGATCACGTGTATGCTAACTGTGACTCTAATTGGAAAGTGCAAGATTACCATTGACTGATAATTAGCATCCGTGTGTTGTTTTAAAACAAAAAGAAAGAATGATTGGTTCTACTTTGTTTAATTTACCTTAATGACAGATTTCCTAACATTATGTAGTTTGATGAATTAATTTATTTAACTTGTCAGTGTTAATAACTCTGATTAGAATGAAGAAATTATAATGGACCATAGTAATAAACAAAATTCCAACACTCTCTCAAGCTTTTCTCTCTTCACTAATAGAGCACTTCATTAATATCTTTTTTCATTAAAGCATATATTATGGAGAAATAAAAATATTTTGCAGAAAATTCTACTTATGTTTTTCATTTATTTACAATCCATTAAAATTCAATGGTCATGTAAAAGCTAGGAGCAAACTCTTTAATTTTAAAGTTCTAATTTTGTCTACACTTTTATCTGATCCCCATAGAAAACAACCTCACTGATGCCCATAGAAAACAATCTCCTTTTATAAACTGGTCATTTTCAAAGAATATCTGGAAGAAGAACCACTTTATAGGATAGATTTGATGTGGGACAGATAATTTTATACCATTTCATTTTGACACTGTCTTTATTTCAGTTTTGGAGCAAACATATCTCTATTGCTTAATATTTAATCTGTTTATTGCATATTATGGCTTCATAGTATGAATCAGTGTCCTCATTATAAATTTTATCTTAAAAAGTTTTGACAAGCAATTAAATCCATGTGTTGTGTCCACTTAAGCACTGGTACAAACCTAAGCATCTATACTTTCACCACATTTTTGAGAGTTTTTACACCATTTAGATCTTTATTAATTGTGGTCTTAAAATAAAGCTTCATTTTTTTTTTTTTTTTAAAAAGACAGAGTCTCCCTGTGTCTCCAGGCTGGAGTTCAGTGGCCCCATCTCGACTCACTGCAACCTTTGACTCCTGGGTTCAAGTGATTCTCCTGCCTCAGCCTCCTGAGTAGCTGGGACTACAGGCACATGTCATGCTAATTTTTTGTATTTTTAGTAGAAACAGGGTTTCACTGTGTTAGCCAGGATGGTCTCGATCTCCTGACCTTGTGATCCACTTGCCTCCACCTCCCAAAGTGCTGGGATTACAAGCTTGAACCACTGTGCCTGGCCTAAAGCTTCAAATTTTATTTTATAGATAATATCTCATTGAGATTCATTAAGTGGAAATTAAGTATAACATGTTACCTTTTATTGATGCTCCAGCCTATACCTTAGTAACAATCTTCCATATTTACTATCACTATTTCATAGTAACTGTTTTGAGTCCTATGTCATTCATGATTACTGAATTAATGATTTCTAAAGAATTCTATTTTGCTTTAATATTCTGGTCATGATGTGCAGATAATGCATTCTTGATTTTTTTTCCCCATTCTATGAAGTAAAAAAAGTCAACCAGGTGATCTAAAAGAGATCATATGGTTTTTACTCTGGCTAATTCATTTAACAGGCTATTAGGAGGTTCTACATATTTGGAATATACTATATTCAGAATACAAAATATTCTGAGCATTTACTACTTGGGTGATCTTTCCTAGTTTTTCCCTTTTCCAAGCTGACCATGGAATCTAGGGCTGCTGCACATACTGCAGAAGTGGATGAGTCAGTGATTTTAATCATAGTATTGGGGCACTTTAGTATGTGGTAAGCCTTTTGTGGGTCATACTGTTCCAGGATGCTTTCCATTACCTGGCAGTTTTTGAAGGGGAGGGCAATTGGTGGTAGCCTTTCAGAAGAGGAATCTGAAAGGTCCTTAGCGTGGTTTGTGAGCACTCTTCATTTTCTTGCCAAGAGTTAAATGGATACAGATCTCCTAATAGCTGACCTTCTAGTTGACTGAATGGGATCATGTAAGAAAGACACCTACTACATTATTCCAGTGATTAAGTATGTCATACAATACATAGGTCTGTGGACCCTGGAGAAAGAAACATTTATTACATGGTGCATCGTTCACATCTCTTTCTTGGTCTCTCTCTCTCTCCCTCTCTCTCTCTCTCTCTCACACACACACACACACACACACACACACACACACATACAGTCTTTACACTCTGCCACTCATTTCAAAGTTTGTGAATTTTTGGTATGAAGTAAAATATGTAAAAAAATCTCTTTATTCTATATTGTGTACTTCATTATGAAATAATAAAAACATCTAGAAGAAATTAGACATGTGACAACTTTACAAGAAAAGAAACACTTTTGAATGTAGGAGTCCTATTTTAAATACTTAAATGGCTGTATTTTCAAGAGAAAGTAAACTTTATAATTTAAAATATGAAAAAGTGACATAAAATACATTTATAATCACAAAGTAAGTGTAAAAAGGTGAGATTCACAGAGTATTGGCAATGTTCTGCAGAATCACCTGTGTGTTCTTTGATCCAGTCTAGTTTTAATGGCTTCAAAGGAGCATTCAAAGATGCTTCCGGATAATTTTACTCTTATAAATAGCTAGATGGTAATGCTGGCATTCGCCTGTAAGTCTCAAACAGCAAAGTAAACAAAGTCTTTAAAGTACCTTCCTTCACTTTTCAATCGTTTTCTTCCTTGGTTCTGTTCCCTTCTCATAGTTTTCCCCTCCACTCAACTCCGGTTTCAAAATATTAAATACAAAACCTTTTCAACTCTTGTTCTTAAACGAGAAGTTCCTGATGTTACAAAGAAGACGGTAAGCCTTCAACTATTAAGATTTCTGAATTTTAATTCCGTAGCCACCTTGGAATGGCAAACTAAAATTTTAGGAACTGGGATGATCCTGTTGAAAACTTAAGTGGCCACAAAAACAACTTTACTAATATTATTCCAGTGATTCACGTTGACGCCTCCGATGGCTCGGGAAAGTTCTTACACCATCACTGTAGCATACGGAAAAAGAAAACAAAACAAAAACAACAAAACCCTTAAAATGGCTCGAAGTACCCTCTTAAAGACAGAACCTCACAGCGAAACGCTGCCAATTCCTAGCTTTGGTGTTCCCTGCCTGGGGACCTCAGTCGCCTTTCCCATTAACCTTCCCTTCTTATGCAACCGTGAATGACTTTTGGGGTTGCTTTGCTTTTTGTTTCTGCTGAGTCACTAAATTTTGCCTCTTTGTCCCCAGGTGCTGCTCAGCATAAAAGTTAGAAGTGCCAGTCAGGAGGCCCTGGGATTCTGTGCAGAGCGGAGGAAACCTTTTCCCTAAGAGAAGCTCGGTTCCCTGGCTTGTCCTTCGTTCCCGGGAAGGGAGCTTCGGCGGAGAGAAGGGATCAGCCCGCCTTCCCTGCAGAAGCAGCCGGGGCTCGGCTGAGGGTCCCCAGCCGGCTGTGAACCGCGGAGCGTCCTAGGCGCCTGGCCCGCTCAGCCCAATGCAGAGTCTCCCCCTTCTCCAAAGACCCAAATCCTGCGGAACCAGCTTCGAGTTACTTTCCCTTCAAGGAGACTGAAATAATTGTGATTTGTGGCGCTCTCCGTTCGCGGTGGTATTTTCCTGTTGTGTTAAATGCCTCTTACTAAGTAATAGATGTGATTTATGCGGACGACGAAGGGGCGTGCGGTGGGTTCGGTGATTCATCAGTGGAGTCCCATCCGCTGGCCTCTCTCACTGGCCCTCCTGCCTGATGGAAGATCAGACGTGGCTGCATTGAACAGTCAGGACACACGGGCGCGCGCGCTCACACGCTGTCCCTCCTCGCTCCCGCGCGCGCATCCCCCACCCTCCACATCCTGCTCCGGGAGCAGAAGGCGGACTGGCTGGACTCGTTGAGCTGGAGACTTTCCAGTGACATTTGTCAATGACGCCGCTCGATTCGGGGCTCAAGCCGCCGCCGCCGGGCCGAGGGTGCCGCGGCGCAGTCCCCAGCGCAGGCTGCCTTACCCGGCGACCACAGTGTCCCAGCTCCCCCTGGCCTTACTCACTCTCTCGGGATGACTGCCGACCGCCAGGGCGCTGACCGTGGGAGCCGACCGAGGTCAGGAGAACACCCACTGCCCTGCCCTGGCTTCCTCGGCTTTCCCGCTGGGCGATGCTTGCAGACAAGTCAGTGTGAAACTTACGTCCTTGCAGCCCCGCTCCCCGGGACCGGGCGGCCGCCGTGCGCGGGCCCCGTGGGGGGCGAGAGGTGCGGTGCGGGGGTCCCACAGTCCTCGGCGCCCCCGCAGCTTCTCCCTCGGGCCGTTTCCCGGTCCCGATCTTGTCCCCTCCGGGAGCGTTTGGACTTGGCTGTGCGCTCCTGCCCGCGCATCCTAAGCGCTGCAGATGTTGGGATGAGAATTCGCATTTCAGAGAGCGAGACTTCCCTCCGCGATGGCGCTCAGCTGCGAGCTTTAGCGAGCTCCAGGTTCTCCGCGGGAAGCGTGTCCGCCTTCAGCTGAGCTCCCAGCTTAACTTCCTTACCTGCTGCATTCGGGCCTCTGGAGAGGCGAAAGCGCCGATTCGATTCAAGCCCTTTCGTTTCCGTAGCCGTTTTCTGGGGGCAGGCTCGGGAGAGAGTCCTGTCATCAGCGGTGAGGCTTTTAGGGCGCTCCGGCGCGCGCACCTGCTTGAACTTGACTTTTCCATTCCGAGGGTCGGGACACGGCCCGGGTGCCCTGAGGGGCTAACCCACCGCCGGAGTGCCTCGCTCCAGTCTGGAGCTTTGCTTTTGCTTTTTCTCCAAGTAGCTGATGGATGGTACAAGTTTAGGGGAGAGTGGATACGGGGAGCAGAGGAGAGAGGAGGTGGGAATTAGAATAAGCCGAGATTCTATAAACTTTTCATCTGGAAAATCTGGAATTCCTGTGCAAGTTTCATAGTCTTTGACAACAGATAACATTGGTGAAAAAAGGAGGAAAATACTAGACGAATATTTTGGGCACTGGCCCTGGCCTTGGAATGGTTAACTGCTTAAAGTAAAATGAGAAGTATCATAGATCTTTTTTTTTTTATGAGAAAATGAGCTTATATTGACTGGTATAGTTCAGCTTTTTAGTTTAAATAGAAAAGAGAGAGAGAGAGAGAGAGAGAGAAGAAAGAAAAACCCAGACCTCAATGTCAAGCAAACAGGGAGAATGTTGTATTGGGAGATTTAGTGATTGTACTTATATGAGGCAGATTATGAATTGACAAAAAATTATTGCTTCATTATAGGAAATAACATGGGAATGAATTGTAGTGTTTCTATTCAACCTGCTGTTGGCAACCAGATTCTAACCCTCATAGCATACCCACACATGTCATTTCCTCTATCAGCGGTCGGACTAATCTGAGTTTCTTTAGGAAATCTGACATTTACCGGTGATCATCTTTTAAATACATCATTGCCACCTAACCAGAGCTTCTGAACTTGCTCAACTTGCCTTGAGGTTGATGTGGAATAGCTGGAAACTATACTAATGAAATGGAGGCACATAGTTGTCCTTGAAATGATGATGTCTTTGATCTGGAACAATCAGCTCTCAACCTTTCTTAGGAAAAAGTTTGAAGTTGGACCAGAGCAGATGAACAGAATGGAGCTCTTCAGCCCAGTGTGCTAGCAAGATATAATGGTACCGGCAGACTACTGCTATTGGGCTCTTTCTGATTGAGTCTCCAATCTCGAGAAACTTGACTTCACCTAGAGCTGAGTTCTCAATGCTTTTGTATATGTTTATGGGAATAGAACCTATTGCTACCATGATTTGAATAAATACCTGAAGATAATTTTATATATAACATAAAAGATACAGACCGCCCCAACTTTCTTCTGAGATAGGATATTAAATAACTAAGAGGATTATATTTGGTGCCAATTTAGTTTCATGAGGGAGAGGAACATCTAAGATAAAAGCAGAGCACATGGTAAATGACAGTTAGTTTTCTTTTTTTCTAAAAAATGAAATAGTGTCGTGTTGTATCACTATGACCACATGAAGTACTGTATCAGATAGCACAAGTGAAAATAATTGTAGACCAGCACTTTGCCATAATTATATGTTTAACACAACTTTCAAAACTGTTAGGAAAGAGCTAAAATCCTCGCAGTTATCAAAAGTGAAAAGGGTGGGCCACATAGGGAAAAGGGAATTTTAAAAAAAGAGAGAAATCTTACTGAAAGTTAAGAAAGAAAGTGTTACTGTATTAGGACAAACTTCCTTCACTGATATGCTGAAACAGAAGATATGGAAATATAAATGCAAGAAAGATGTTCATGAGATATAACTTTCTGCACAGGCTTATGTCAATCATCCTTGAACAATAGAACAGGCATGTGAATTACACAGGTGCCTTTTGTAGTGCAAGAGCTAACTGCTTGACAAAAAATGAGAATTCACTTTTAGGTTCTACATATGCTTATTGGGTAATATGTAGTTTCTCAAACTGTATGAACTGTATTGGAAATATTTGCGTTACTTTCTAGCTGTGCTGTTTGCTTTATACATTCGTGAGTATAAGCTCAAACATTATATTAAATAGAAAAAGACTTGAAACCAACTTGTATGTTTGTGTTCAACTTGTATACACGAACTTGAAGCTACTTGAGTTCAAGATTTAGAGATGAATGCCAAAGAGGATTAGTAAAACTCTTCTGTACAAAATACAGCCGTAATGGCTCCATCAACACATTGCAAACCCAGGCCCGAGAGGCACTATGTGAGAATTGAGTGCAATCTGTAATAAGAATAATAACATTTCCTTAAAAAGTTAAAAAAAATCATATAAAGGAACCCAAAGTAGCAATCCTGCCCTTTTCCTTAACTTCTGCAGGCAAAGGAAAATGATTGGCAGATTTTCTTCTATAGTTTTACAGAGAGAAATGGGGTTGACTGTGGCTTCTGAGATTCCTAGGCTCAGAGGAAAAGGCAGCTTAAATTTATTTACTCATCATGTCAAGTAACGGCACTCAGACATATTTGACCAAGCTTTATGACTTAAAGGCAAAATATAAGGTGAGTTTTACAAACACAAAAGCTTATAGCAGCCAGACTGGTCAGAAGACAATGTGGGTGACTTGTAAATTGGAGAATATCCATGCTGTCCAAAACGGCAGCTGATATTCAATTTGAGCAGATCCTGGCCTTATGTGAATGTGGGCACACTGTTGCAGGCCCTTAAGACTGGCTGGGAATCTGATTTTTTAGGCAAATTTCCTAGTTTTAAATATTGCCTATCAAGATAAAGCAGAAAACACTCTCTCTTTCTCTCTCTCTCTATCTCTCTCTCTCTCTGTCTCTCTATCTCTCTGTCTCTCATACACACTCATGCACACACAACACACACACACACACACACACGCATACACACACACACGCACAAACAAAAAACCATTGTCGGGACCAATAAAGCAAGTTGCTGGATCCAACATTGAGGCTAACAGCATGTGGTCTACTATGCAGCCCCTGAGTTGCAGATATCAATAGAAGGTGGACTGGGTCAGAATGAAAACATATTTTCCATTTTATTTCCGTATGGTTTTGGAAGATTTATCTATATTAATTCTATGATATCAATTGGACTAATAACTGTGCACTTTAACCTAAATTCTCTATTTTTGGTATTTTGTGTGTATTGGCAATTTATAGTATATAGTTGATATTTACAGTCACCTACTGAGTAAAATATACAGGAGAATGTTAATGTGTTTTTAGTATAGAGAGTACTTATTTAAATATACTAGTTACTTTTATAAATATCAACAACATCAGTGTAGGTTTTTCTTTAAGCTGAAAATGAAAAATTCACATTTATGAAGCCATCTAGTCTAACTATATTTTTATCATTAAAGTACAATTATTAATTAATTTTTAGGTATATTAAAAAAACAACACCAACAAACAAAATTCATTTACAATAAACACTTTTTGGGTCATATGTTAGTTTTTGTTTGGATAATGACATCTGGGTTCATATAATGAAGCATTAAATAAAAATGGTTTGTGATTATGACTTTGTAGTAATAAATGAGCACTTACATGATTTTTTTAGGACTTTACAGGTGTTCGTTTCAATGTGTGCAAAGACTTGCAGGAATAGCTCTCCATCTGGGACTCCTTCTCACACATACCAATTATAAATTCTTACACTAATTCAAATTTTACCTCCTCTACATTCATGGTTAACACCATAAGGACTCAGCATTTACAGTTTGTATGGTTATTTATTTGTTTATTCATTAATTGTTTCCCAACTCTGTCTTATCTACTCAACTAGATTATAAAATATTTAAGGAACAGTGTTTCATTTATTTCTTTGTGTCAATGATAGAGTTTAGCTAAGTCCTTTATAACAGTATTGATAATTATAATAATAGCAGCTAAAACTTGATAATCCTTATTGCATTTCCATGAGAAAAACTGTTAGCAACCCAGTTTTACAGATGAGGAACCTAAGACAGAGAAATACTAGGTAAATTGTTCAAGGTCTAATAGCCAAGGGATAATTGTTCTGTTATCTGAACCCAGGAAGCCAAAGCTTATGTCTTACTCGTTACACCCTCCAGGCAGAAGACATTGAATGCATGTATATTCCTCTTGGAATTGTTTCATCATATCACTAGATGGCAGTAGAGAGTCGTGTTTTATTGACATTCTCCTTGGACAACTTCCCTTACCTTCCTGCAGTTTATAGTCTAAAAAGAGGAACAGACTAAGTAACAATTAGAATAAATACAATCATTGTTACAATGGATGGATTTCCAATGTAAGAGTATAGGACGCATATTTTAAAAGGTAGCAGGGTGTGATCCTAAAAACAAAACAAACCTTGGTATTAGCTTAGTTTAATTCTTCCCTCTTTCACTCACTAGTCATGTTACCTGAGGCAAATTACTTAACTTGGAGGAGTTTTATTTCCTCATTTGCAGATTGAAGCAGCTACAAGCAAGGAAAGAATAAATCAGGGACAAGATTGGGCAGGGGTCAGCTCATGCTCACACTCGATCTCTCTACAAAGAAATACAGAGTTTTATCTTCTGGGATAAATGATTCCAATGATGTTAAACTTGAGTGTGCATTAAAATTAACAGAGAGCTTATTAAAACACATATTGGTAGGTGTTACCCAGAGGTTCTGATTCAGCAGGTCTTAGGTGGGGTTTGAGATTTTGCATCTTTAACAAATTCCCAGGAGATATGATGTTGCCCTTCAGAACTATTGCTCTAAGAAAAGGAGAAAAATATAAAAAATATTTGGCCAAAGGAGTGAAAAAAAGAGATTTGCATGATAGAAATTTGTGAAAGACTGATTGGAGAGACAGGATTGAAGTGTGTATGTGTGTGTGTATATATATGTATAGAATATATGTCTATGTATTCATATTATGTTACACACACACACACACACACAGAGAGAGAGAGAGAGAGAGAGAGAGAGAGATTATAGAAATTAACTCGTGTGCTTATGGAGGCCAAGAAGTCCCACAATCTACTATAGGCAAACAGGAGAACCAGGGAAACCAGTGGTGTAACTCAGTCCAAATCTGAAAGCCTAAACACCAAGAGGGATAGGTGGGTAATGGTATAAGTCCAGGTCCAGGAGTTCACCAGCCCAGGACCAGAAGTGCCAATGATGGATTGTAGGATGAGACATATGTCCCAGCTCAAACAGAAAACAAATTTGCCTTTCCTCTACCTTTTTATTCTATTTAGGCTTTCAACAGATTGGATAATGTTTCCCTGTATTGTCAAGGGCAGGAACTTTTTAACCCATTATACTAATTCAAATACTCATATCTTCTGGAAACACACTCAGAAATAATGTGTTGCCAGCTATCTAGGCATTCTCTAGACCAGTCAAGTTTACATAGAAAGTTAACCATCACAGGAAGCTACTTCAGTAGATCAGGAGGTGGCTGATGCCAAAATCTGGGAGATAGTTTTAGGTGAAATGGTTTCTGATGAGATATACTTAGAGGTGAAATCAATAACAAGTAGTAACAGAGATTTCAGTGGGGAATCTGGGGAAAGGAGAAAGAATATGGGATGGCTTTAAGGGAGGGGGTCAGCAAATGTATTCTGTGAAAGGCCAAATAATATTAATGAATATGTTAGGACGTGTGGGCCATATGTTCTCTGTTGCAGTTACTCTGCTGCAGTTGTAATGTGAAAGCAGTCATATGGGAAATGAATAAGTGTGGCTGTATGCCAATAAAACTTAATTTCTGGAACTGAAATTTGAATTTCATATAAGTTTTATGTTCCATGAAATAGTATTCTTCATTTAGATTTTTTCCAACTGTATAAACAAGTTGCTTACAAGCCAGTATTAGCCTTTAGATCATCATTTGCAGACATTTGATTTAAGGAATTAGCTGAAAAATTAAACTTTGGAATGTACTGAATTTGAGATACTTATAGGATTCAGTTGAATATTTAGGGCTAAAAAAGAAGCAAGTTTTGGTCTAAAGCTATAGCTTTCATAGCATTCAATTGTAGGTTGAAGGCAAAAGGTAGATAAGACTTCTTACAACTATTACAGAAAATGAAAAAGGGCAAGGATAAAGCCTTGGAAAACTCCAACACTAAAATGAAAGGCAAAGAAGAATGCTCAGAAAGAGGAGACCCAGAGATTTCAGAACCAAAAGAGAGTGTGTGCATGCACACACACACACACACACACACACACACACGGAAACGTTTCAAGCTAACAGTAGCTAACAGTATTTACTTTTGTAGAAAAGCCAATAAAAATAAAGAAATAAATGTATATGTTGGATTTGGTAACCTGGAAGAAGGTCAGTGGTAATTTTAGTGAGAAAAATTTCAGTGAGTTTGCATATGTCCTCGTAATCCTAAATATGTCTAACATTAGATGTTAATATGACTTTCGATTCTGTTTACTACAAAATATAATTTACTGAATAGATCTATATTGTTCAGTCAAACAGTAAATTCCAAAAAATAGCTTTATCGCAGTTCGCTTAGTCTAGAGCCAGATTACCTGGGTTCAAATTCCAAATTTGTCATATCCTGACTTCTAGTGCATGAGTATTAGTTCGTTTCTCTACATTAGTTTGTGTTTGTTTGCTTGTTTGTAGATCTATAAAATGGAATTGTTGTGAAGATTATCTACATTAGTCTCTCCTTTTTGTTTTGTTTTTGAGATGGAGTCTCACTCTGTCCCCCGGACTGGAGTGCAGTGGTATGATCTCGACTCACTGTAACCTCCACCTTCCAGGTTCAAGCTTCTCCAGCCTCAGCATGCCTAATAGCTGGGATTATATGTGCATGCCACCACGTCTGGCTACATTTTGTATTTTTAGTAGAGATAGGGTTTCACCATGGTGGCCAGGCTGATCTCAAACTCCTGACCTCAGGTGATCCACCTGCCTCTGCCTCCCAAAGTGCTGGGATTACAGGCATGAGCCACTGCACTTAACCACATTGGTCTCTTCTAAGCACTTGGAAGATATCTGGCAAGTGCTAAGCACTTCATAAGTTTTTGTTAAGTAAATAGGTTAGATTAATAGATAGATAGATAGACACACAGATACACAATTCTCTTACTTTGTTTTGCACATTGCCGTCAAACTCTCCTCCCCCACCCTGGAAGGGAGTTGTGTGTGAGCATGAAGAAAGTGAAACGCAACTCTTGTTTTGCATGCTTCTTTTCTACCACCCATCTGCCATGTCATTCTTCTCTGTGTCCTCTCCCAGCCTAAAGGTGTTTTCTTCATCCACTCCAGGTGCAGAGTTAAGTTTTCTCATAAACCCAGCAAGAATCTACCACCCTGGGTTTTTCTCTTTTCTATTTCTTTTCTTAGCTGCTCTAATTGGATTTTTAAAAAAAATTTCCAGAATATGATTGTTATTTTAAATATAGAGTGCTGTGCTGCAAACTTTTTATCTGTTAGATATTCACCAATTATAAGATGTTTTTCTCTTTTTGTAGAAACTTATTTTTCATCTAAACAGAACTTGGTTTAAAGGGACCTTAAATATTAGTTGATAAAAATAGTGAAGAGGAAGACCCAGGCATCTCAGATCAACTTCCCCTTTTCATATGTGATTCCTAAAACTGTAAACCAAAACCTTTTCATATGTAATTCCTGAGACTGTAAACCGAAACCCTTTTCATATGTAATTCCTGAGACTGTAAACCGAGACCTTTTTCATAGGTAAAGCTATAAACCTAAGATTCTTCCACATGTAACATCTAAAGTATAAGCCTATATAAAGGCAGAACCTTCCTTTGTTAGGTGAGCTGGGTTTTGGACAGATTACCACCCAAGGCTCCCGGCCAAATAAACCCTCCTTCCTCCTGTATTTGGTGTTCGAGAGATCCATTTCCTGCAGCCGCTTCTGCTACATCTTCTCTTT
>PVKP010030379.1:0-28007 GCA_004027715.1 Plecturocebus donacophilus
AGTCCATCTGGTTTACCTTAGGCTGAAAGTTTTGTCTCACTCTCTGAGTAGTGGTTCCAATGTCAGTTCAGTTCTGAAAACCTTTGGTGTAATATTTGGGTCTCCCATGAACATGCTTCATTCAATTATCAGTTTGGGACCTGGACAGTTCTTTATGCCACAGTTCAGGTCTCAAAGCTTTTTGAGGGCTTTTCCATGAATGACTCATTTGGGGCAACACCGGGACTCTTAGTGATTTACAACAAATTAGATGATATTTTTTTCTTGCTCTCTTCTCATGAGTATTTTTTTCCTTAATCTTTAATTCCCTGGACCCCTCTCCATGGTTCCTTTGGTCAGGGAGACAAATTTGGGACGGGGGAGTTAGATGCCTTCAAAGCCACAGAAGCAGTTCACTTTTGCAACTGGAACTGTCTTTGTGACAGGATAACAAACAGAAGGAACAAAAGGTGTTGAGAGAATATGTAATTTGATAGGTTACTCCAATTAATTGTTCTAGCATTATTCTTATTTCCCAGGGAGATATGGAAATGGAACAAGACATTTCTAATGGCCTGTGGTGTTATTACATAAGTTAGATTTAGTTAGTGTTTCATTTTATTAACCCTAATGCATAATTATCTTCTATTTAATTAGTTTGAAGACCAGATATACACACAATATATATATATATATACACAGAATAAAAGAAAAACAGAAGTCATAATATAAAGTGTTTTGAAATGAAAAAGAAGACATCAGTGAAAATGGCAAAGCAAGTAGCTCCAAGAGCTGTCCCTCCACAGAAACATTTAAAAATCAAACAGTACAGCTTGAAAAATTCCTAGAAACACAGAGAATACTAAAATTGACACAAAAGGAGAGAAAAAATATGATTAGACTTATAAAGTAAAGAGGTCAAATAAGTAATTAAAAATCTTCCAACAAAGAAAAGTTCTTGACCAGATACCTTTACTGGTAAATTTCACCAAACGTTGAAAGAAAAATTAACACCAACACTTTTCAAACTTTTCCACAAAAGTAGAAAGGAAGGGCACACTTTCTGTGTGCCTATTCTGTGAGACCAGTGTTACCCTGATACCAAAGCCAAAAGAAAATACAAGAAAACAAACTATAGACTTATGTCCCTTATGAATATAGATGCAGAAATTCTCAATAAAACATTAGCAAGCTAAATCCAACAGCACATAAAAAGGATTGTACATTCTAACCAAGTGGGATTTATCCTGCCATGCAAAGGTGGTTCAGCATAAGAAAATCAGTGTAATACACCACATAAAAAGAACAAAATTTGAGAAAAAAACATGATCTTCTCAATTGACAAATTAACATTTGATAAAATCTACCACACTTTCATCATAAAGGCACCCAGAGGACTAGAATTAGAACAGAAATTTCTCAGTACAGTAAGAGCAGTAATGAAAAACTTGCAGATAACATCGTACTCAGTGGTGAAAGGCTAAACGCTTTCCCACTAAGATCAGAAACAAGATCAGCAAAATTGGCAAATTTTTGTCTGCTGTTGTGGTCTGAATTGTGTTTTCCCAGAATGCAAATACCGAAGCCCTGATTCCCAGTATACCAGAATGTGACTTATTTGGAGATAGGTCCTTTAAAAGTGTGATTAATAGTGGCTCATGCCTGTCCCAACACTCTGGGCAGCCGAGGCAGGCAGATTGCCTGAGATCAGGAGTTTGAGGCCAGCCTGGCCACCATGGTGAAACCCTGTCTCTACTAAAAATGCAAAAATTAGAGGCTGGGCATGATGGCCAAGGTGGGTTGATCATAAGCCTGGCCAACATGGTGAAACCATGTCTCTACTAAAAATACAAAAAAAAAAAATTAGCCAGATGTGGTGGCATGTGCCTGTAATCCCAGCTACTCAGGAGACTGAGGCAGGAGAATCGCTTGAAGCTGGGAGGAAGAGGTTGCAGTGAGCCGAGATCTCGCCACTGCACTCCAGTCTGGGTGATGGAATAAGACTCTGTCTCCAAAAGAAAAAAAGTGTGATTAAGTTATCAGGCCATTATGGTGGATCCTAATGCAATCTGACTCGTGTCCTAATAAGAAGAGGAAATCTGGACACATAGACATTAGGAATCCACATGCATGGAGAAAAACTGATGTGAGGGCACAACAAGAAGGTGATCATCTGCAGGCTGAGCAGAGAGACCTCAGAAGAAACTAAATCTCTTAACATCTTGATCTTGGACATTTACTCTTCAAAACTGTGAGAAAATAAGTTTCTGTTGTTTAAACCACCCACCTATAGTACTTTGTTATGTCAGCCCTTGCAAGCTAATCCAGATTTTGGTATAGGGAGGTGGAGTGTTGCTGTAACAAATACTTAAAAATATGGAAGTGGCTTTGGAACTGGGTAATGGGTAGAGGCTGAGATTTTTGAGGTACATTTATAAAAAGCCTAGATTTCCTTGAAGAGACTGTTGATAGAGTTATAGATATTAAAGGTGCTTCTGGTGAGACCTTAGATGGAAAGAAATTGCCTCAGTTGTGTTCTACTGTTTTGTGGAAGGTAGAACTTGTGAGTGATGAACTTGGATGTTTAGCAAGGGTGATTTCTTCCTCTCCCCTCCCCTCCCCTCCCCTCCTTTCTTTTTCCTTCCCTCCCTCCCTCCCTCCCTCCCTTCCTTCCTTCCTTCCTTCCTTCCTTCATTCCTTCCCTCCCTCCCTCCCTTCCTTCCTTCTTCTAGAAAAGACATTTCTTATTGAGCTATAAATTTGAGGCAGCAGGTGGGATGGGATTTCTTTCTGTCCTCCGGGGCCTGGATTCTGACTTCCTCATTTTGGGGCTCCTTCTTGCAGAGCACCTTAGACTGCAGGTGGAAGGACCCACATATACACACATGGATTTATCATTCCCCTTGAATAACTGTTCAGTTATTCTGGACCTTCTTGAAGCTCAGCTTGGAGATGTTGGGACCCTGCTGTGCCTCTTAGAGGCTGATGCTGGATAGGTTGGAAGTGAATGAAGACTGGCACATTCCCAGGCATCGGCTGCTAGCCAGCTGGCTGCAAACTTTTGCCAAGAGGCCTAGATGAAGGCCCAGCCCCACCATCTGCACCCTCATCATGGCAATCTGGACCAGGCACTTGGCCATGGTAGCTGCTCTGCCTTGATGGCATGGGCTCTGGCTTCCTCGATACAAGGCCCCAGCTCAAGGGCAGCTGGTAGGTCCAGCAACGGAAGTTTCTAAGCATGATGTTGAATGTGAGGCCTGGTTTCCCCTTACTTCTTATAGAGAAATGCAATAAGAAAAAGATAAGATTGAAGAATGATTTGCTAAGCAAAAAGGATCCAGAACTTGAGGATTTGGAAAATTCTCAGTCTATCCATATTGCAAAAAATGAGGAGATGTGTTATGAAGAGAACACCAGGGGTGTGAACAGACAATCATATGATAAAGACATTATCAATCCAATCAACAATCTTAACAGAAACACTGCCAACTTACACCAAATGGACAAATGTCCCGAGAAGGGACAAAATTAAGAAAGCCTGTCAAACTTCTGGGATTCAAAGGGCAGGCCAATAGAGTTCTCTGGTTGAAAATATGCATTATCTTTCAAGAAAAGGGAAAAAAAACCCAAAGGCGATTCAGAGAGTGGCAGAGCTGCCACTGTCATTACAGGCTTCCAGGGACAACCCTGTGAGTGGGGACATCTCCTCATTGATTCCAGAGGGCAGGGCCACCTCTTCAAATTTAGGGGCTGAGCTGCCACCACCCGGAGTTTCAGGGTGACACTGCTACCCCAGTGGACCTGGAAAGCAAGTGCCTTGAGCCGGAGAGGATTATTCTTGAGCCTGAAACTTTATTGGAATTTGCCCTGCTAGGTTTTGTACTTGCTGTAAACCTACGACTTCTTTCTACTTCCTGATTTCTCCCTTTGGGAATGGAAATGTCTATCTTTGCCTGTCCCACCACTGTCTTTTGGAAGCAGATAACTTATCTGGTTTCACAGACTGACAGCAAGAAAGACATTTTGCCTCAGGATGAATCATACTTCACTTCTCACCCACACTTGATGTATATATTTAGATGAGATATAGGGCTTTGAGTTGATGCTGGAATGGGTTAAGTCTTTTGAACTTTTAGGATGCGGGTGAATGCATTTTGCCTGTGAGAAGGCTATGGATTCTAGAGTCCCAGAAGGTAGAATTTTATGGGCTTAACTATGCCCCTACCAAATTCACATATATGATGAACTACTACTCAGCCATAAAAAGGAATGAATTAATGGCACACATTGCAACCAGGATGGGGTTGGAGACTATTATTCTAAGTGAAGTAACTCAGGAATGGAAAACCAAACATCATATGTTCTCACTCATAAGTGGAAGGTAAACTATGAGGATGCAAAGGCATAAGAATGATACAATAGACTTTGCGGACTCGGGGTAAGTGTGGGAAGGGGGCGAGGGATAAAAGATGACAAATCGGGTTCAGTGTATACTGCTTGAATGATGGGTGCACCAAAATCTCACAAATCACTATTAAAGAACTTACTTGTGTAACTAAATACCACCTGTTCCTGAAAACCCTATGGAAATAAAAAATTTTAGGCCAGGCACAGTGGCTCACACCTGTAATCCCAGCACTTTGGGAGGCCGAGGCGGGCAGATCACAAGGTCAGCAGATTGAGATCATTCTGACCAACATGGTGAAACCTCGTCTCTACAAAATACAAACAATTAGCCAGGCATGGTGGCGTGCACCTGTAGTCCCAGCTATTCGGGAGGCTGAGGCAGGGGAATCGCTTGAACCTGGGAAGCAGAGGTTGCAGTGAGTGGAGATCATGCTATTGCACTCCAGCTGGGTAACAGAGCAAGACTCCATCTAAAACAAAAAAAAATTTAAAAATTAAAAAAAGGAGAGACACTCAGTAGTCTATTAGAAAAAAAAGAAATAATGTAACTTCTATTTAGGGATGTGTGTGTGTACTTGTACATATTTAAATATAAAATTATATACTATACATATATTTAGCACATATTTTAAGCATTATGTAAATATGTAATATATTTATAGACATATAAATCTATAGATGTGTAATAAAATTATCATCTATATATTAGTCTTATAAATAAACTTTTATACGTAAAATTTTAGTTTCAAGAGCTTGGAGCTTGTCTAATTAATACCCCAACGCTGCATGGGAAGGGGCAGACCAAGGCCCGGAATGTTCAGTATATATCTACTCCTCTCCAGCTTTGAGTGGAGAGAGTTGAAGCAATTTACTGTTCAATTCACAGAATAGCTTCATTAGAGGATTAACCAAAGAGCTTGTCTTATTTACTTACTTTTATTTGTTCACACCCAATTCTCACTCCTTTTTCCTGTTTCCCTATATGAAATTAATCAAATGTGTCTGATATACATTTAAAATACACATAAGAATATTTGTAAGATATAAGTCATGTTATTATGCCCATGTCTGTGTACTGAATTTGCCAAAATGATTTTGTGCTATGTCTCATTTTGTTTCTTACCATTTTAACATAACATTTTTCAAGAACCAGCTATGTTATTTGATGTTCTGCTTTAATGACTCTAATTGTTGAAAATATTTCAAGGTGCACATTCACATTTTTACATATTCATCTCTTCAGCAATGGAAAATTATTATATTTCCAATTCCCTGCTCCTACACATAATGAAGTGATGAATGTCATTATTCATCTCCATATAACCCTGCTGTAAAAATTTCTCTGGAGTCTATAACTAGAAATGTGATTACTAAGTCAGAGAATTTCTAGAAAGGCTGTACCAATTTTACTCTACTACCAATATGTTATTTCTCCTTACAAAAACTCCCTATTATGATTTTTTTCTACTTTTGCTAATCTGAGGGGTGTAAAATGTCATTCATTTGTGATTTAGTTATAATTTCTCTGCAATAGCTTTAGCTTCTCTAAATATGTTGCCCCCTCAGATTTTCTCTTGTAAGCTGCTGACTTAGATGTTTTACACACATTTTTGTGGGTTGACCCATCTTCTTTTTGCTGATACACAGAAGTTCCTTATCTATTCTAAATATTAATTTCAGGTACATTTTAGATGCCCCAGTTATTCATCTGCCTGTAAATATTATCTATGTTGGCATTTGTTGAATCTCCAGTTTTAGTGTCATCAAATCCATCTCTCTCTCTCTTTTTTCTTTTTTGCCTTATAACCTATGTTTTTAGGTATTGTTTTAGAACACAATCCTCACTCCAAAGTCACGTTTCATATTTTCATCTATTAACTCTAGAATTTAATCTTTCAGATTTAGGCCTTTATTTACCTGAAGACCACTTTTGTGGCAGTGATCCAGTATTTTTTTTTCTATATGTATTAATCTAGTTTGTCTTCTAGATAGCCTATCTTTTTCTTTTTTAAACTGCTTTATTGAGGTATGATTCTCACAGAAAAATCTGTACATACTTAATGTAAACATTTCAATGAGTTTTGATGATAAGTAGACACCCATGAAATCATTGTCACTATCAAAGTCATAAACATATCTGCCACTCTACAAAGTCTCCTCCCTTTTCCTTTATTGTTATTAGGGTTTTTGTAAGATCTCTTAACATAAGATCTCCCCTGTAGGAATTTTAAGTGTACAGTACAGTATTGTTCTCTATAAGCACTATGCTCTATAGATCTTCAGAACTTCTTTATCTTGCATAACCGAAACTTTGTGCTTTTTAACAACCACCTCCCGTTTTCCTGCTCTACACCCTCAGCACCTTATAACCACCATTCTACTCTCTGCTTCTACAAGTTGGAAAATGTGGAATATTTTAGATTTCACATATAAGTGAGATCATGCAGTATTTGTTCATGTCTGGCTTGTTTCTCTTAACATAGTGCCCTCCAGCTCTAGTCATATTGTTGCAAATGGCAGGATTTCCTCCTTTATTAAAGATAAATAATATTCTATGTATGTATATACCACAATTTCCTTATCCATTCTTCCTTTAGTGGACATTTAGAATGTTTCCATATCTTGGTTATTTTGCATAATGCTGTAGTAAACATGGGTGTGCAGATAGGTTTTTGAGATCTTGATTTCAGTTATTTTGTATATATACCTGGAAGTTCAATTATATAACAGTTCTATTTTTAATTTTTAAGAAGCTCTATACTATTTTTCTTAATGGATCTACAAGTTACATTCTCACCAGCAGTACATAAGAGTTCTCTTTTCTCCATGTCTCTGTCACCAACAAATCTTTCATTTTTCAATAATAGTCACCTTAAAAGATGTGAGATTTTTGTAGTACATTTGTGCTACTATAATAAGATATCACAGCCTGGGTAATTTACAAAGAGCAGAAATTTATTAGTCATAGTTCTAGAGGGTAGGAAGTCCAAAATCAATGTGCCTCCAGCTTTGGTGTCTGGCGAGGGCCTGGTCTTTCTGCTTCCAAGATGGCACTGTGTTGCTTCATCCTCCAGATGGGACAGACACTATGTCCTCACATGGTGAAATGGCTGAAAGGGAGTGAATCCACTTTCTCAACACTTATATAGAGACCCTAATCTTATACCTGAGAGCTCAACCCTCATGTCTTGATTACCTCGTAAAGGTCCCACCTCTTAATACTATCACATAGGTAATTAAGTTTCAACATATGAATTTTGGGGGTCACATTCAGACCATAGCAGAGGTGGTATCTCACTTGTGGTTTTGATTTGCACTTCCTTCATAATTAGTAATGTTAAGCAGTTCTTTGTATATTGACTAGTTCTTTGTATGTCTTCTTTGGAGAAATATCTAATCAGGTAAACTTTGCCTATTTTTTAATGTGGTTATTTGTTTTTTCATTATTCAGTTGTTCCTTATATATTTTGGATATTAACCTCTTATCAGATATATGGTTTGCAAATATTGTCTCCAATTCCATATATTATCTTTTCATTTTAGGGACTGTTTCTTTTATTGTGCAGAAGCTGTTAAATTTGTTGTGATTACACTTATTTTTGTTTTTGTTTCCTGTGCTTTTGATGTTATAACCAAAAAGTCATTGCCAAAACCAATGTCAAGGAGTGTTTTCGTTGGGTGTTTTGTAATTTCACATATTTAATACATTTTGAGTTGATTTTTGTATATAGTGTAAGATAAAGGTCCAATTTTATTCTTTTATAGATGGTAATCCAATTTTTCCAATACCATTTATTGAAGAGGCTATCCTTTCCCCATTGGGTATTCTTAGAGCCCTTATCAAAAATTAGATGACCATACATTTGTGAGTTTACTTCTCATGTCTCTATTTCATTGTTCTATGTGTCTGTTTTTATGCAAATACCATAGTGTTTTAATTGCTATAGCTTTGTAGCATAATTTGAAATCAGAAAGTGTGGTGCTTCCAGGTTTGTTCTTCCTGCTCAAGATTGCTTTAGCTATTTGGGGATCTTTTGTGGTTTCATACATATTTTAAGATAATTTTTTCTATTTCTGTGAAAAATTTCATTGGAATTTTCATAGAGATTGCATTGAATCTGTAGATCCCTTTCGGCAGTGTGGCCATTTTAAATACATTAATTATTCCAGTCCATGAACATGGAATATATTTTTTATTTATTTGTATTTATTTTAATTTCTTTCAACAATGTTTTATAATAATCAATGTACAGATCTTTTACCTCTTTGGTAAATTTACACTTAAGTAATTTGTTCTTTTTGATGCTATTGTAAGTTGTTTTGTTTATCTTTTTCTGAAAAACTCACTGTCAGTGTATAAAAGCACAGATAATTTTTATAAGTTTATTTTATAAACTGCAGTTTTAGTGAGTTTTTTTATTAGTTTTAACAGTTTTTTGGTAGATTTTTTAGGTTTTTCAAAACATAATATTATATTATCTAAAAACAGAAACAATTTAATATGATCCTTTTCAACTTAGATGTCTTTTATTTCTTTTTCTTGCATAACTGTTCTGGTTAGTACTTCCCATACTAGGTCAAATAGAAGCAGCAAGAGTGTGCTACTTTTCCTGATGTTAGAGAAAAAATTTTCAGCTTTTCACTTTTGAGTATGATGTTAATTGTGGCATTATAATATATGGTCTTCCTTGTGTTAAAGTACATTCCTTCTATATCTAATATGTTGAAAGTTTTTATTATGAAAAGATGCCAAATTTTGTCAAATGCTTTGATTTGCATCTGTTTAGATTTTTATCACTTATTCTGTTAATGTGGTATATAACATTTATAGATTTGCGTATGTTGAATCACCCTTACAATCCAGAGATAAATTCTACTTTATTATGGTGTATAATCCTTTTAATGTGCCATTGAATTCAATTTGCTAGTTTGAGAACTGTTACCCCTATGTTCACCAAGGATATTGGCCTGTAATTTTCTTTTCTAGTAGAATTCTTTTCTGTAACTGATATCAAGGCAACGCTGGCTTCATAATGAGTTTGGAATTGTTTCCTTTTCTTTAATTTTTGGGAGGAGTTTGAAAAGAATTGCTATTGGTCCTTCTTTAAAGATTTGGTAGAGTTCAATGGTGAAGCTATCTATTCCTGGGTTTTCTTTTGTGAGAGTTTTTGACTCAAAGTGTATTTTGTCTGATATAAAAATAGCCAATCATGTTCTCTTTTGATTGCAGAAACATCTTTTTCCATCTCATTTTCAGCCTATGTGTGTCCATAAAGTGTGTTTCTTGTAAGCAGTGTATAGCTGATTTTTAAAAATCTGTTCAGCTACCCTGTATATTTTAATGAGAATATTTAATCCATTTACATTCAAAGCAAATATTGATAGGTAAGGACATATTATTGACATTTTTGTTAATTATTGACTGACTGTTCTGTAATTTCTTTGCTCCCTTCTTTCTCTCTTGCTGTCTTATTTTGTGATTTGATAATTTTTGTAGTGGTATGCTTTGATTCCTTTATATCTTTTGCATATCTACTACAGGTTTGTCTTTTGTAGTTATGAGTCTTACATAAAATGTACCACAAAAGGCCCCAAAATAGCTAAAACAATCTTGATCAAGAACAAAGATAGAAGCATCAAACTTCCTGATTTCAAAATGTATTACAAAGCTGTAGTAATTAAAACAGCATGCTACTGGCATAAAAAACAGACACTTAGAACAGTGGAATAAAATAGAGACCTGAGAAATTAACCCATTCATGTATGGTCAGCTAATTTTTGACAAGGGCTCCAAGAATACACAGGAGGAAAGTGTAGTCTCTTCAATAAATGGTACTGTTTTTTGGATCACACGTAACAATCTGTTTTAAGTTAATGCAACTTAATTTCAATCACATACAAGAACTACCTGTTCACTCCCATGTATTTTTTGTTATTAGTGTCACAAGTTACATCTTTTCTATTTGTATACATTGGCAAATTATTTTAACCATAGATATTTTTAATACTTTTATATTTTAACTTTTATATTAGAGTTCAATGTGATTTACATATCACCATTACAGTATTCTGGATTTGAAAATGAACTTATCTCTACCACTGAGTATTATACCTTCATATGTTTTTATGTTGCTGATTAGTGTCTTTCAATTTCATTTTGAAGAACTCCCTTTTGCATTTCTTATAAGACAGTTCTAGTGGTTATAAATTCCCCCAGCTTTTACCTCCCCGGGAGTCTTCGTTTGTTCTTCATTTCTGGAGAACAGCTTTGACAGGTATAATATTCTTGGTTAGCACATATTCCCTTCAGCACTTTGAATATCTTATCCCACTCTCTCCTGGTCTGTAAGATTTCTGATGAGAAATCTACTGATAGCGTTTTGAAGGTACCCTTGTATGTAACAAGTTGCTTTTCTTTTGCTGCTTTCAAAATTCTTTGTTTTAGACTTTTGACAATTTGATCATAATGTTTTTCTATGAAGACCTCTTTTTATTCAACCTCTTTGGAATCCTTTGGGCTTCCTGGATCTGTATGTTTGTTTCATTCTACAGAGTCGGAAAGTTTTCTGTCATTATATCATTAAGTAAGCTTTCTTTCCCTTTATCTTTCTCTACTTCTTCTTGAACATCAATGTTTATATGGGTTCACTTGATAGTATCCCATAAGTCCCATAGGCTTTTAAAAATTGTTTTTCATATTTTTTGTATGGTTGTTCCTCTACTAGATAATTTCAAACAATCTGTCTTAGAGTTCATTGATGTTATTCTGCTTGATCAAGCCTGCTGTTGAAACTCTCTATTAAATTTTTCAGCTAAGACATTGCATTCTTTAGCATCACAATTATTGTTTGGTTCTCTTGTTTGTTTCTTAAAGTTGAATGTCTCATTTTGTTCATATATTTTTTAAAATTTAATTTAGTAGTTTATCTTCCCTCCCTTGCAGCTCACTGAGCTTTAAGAAGGCTATTTTGAATTTTTTGTCAGCTAATTTGTTAATTTTCGTTTCTTTGGGGTCAGCCACTAGAGCTGTATTTCGTTCCTTTGGTGATGTCATATTTTCTTGAATCTTCATGTTTTGAATTTCTTAATTTTTTTTTTTTTGATTCTTCATTTTCTTGAATTTTAGAAAAGATGTCTTCAAATTTGAAGAAGTAGTCATCTTCTCCTGTATTTACTGACTGGCTTTGGGCCAGAAGGATCTTTACCAGTGAGCCTGGTTAGGGATTCTGGGAGTCTCTGATAACTTTCCTATGGATGCATGTGCTCCATTCTTCTTATTTCTTATTAAGAAAGAGATCTTAGGATTGTGTGCCTTCTCTCTATCCCACAGGACCAGGCCTGGTACTGACAGCATTCAGCTTATATTCCCTAAGGCAATACCCTGAAGTGCTTAATATTGTACACCTTCTCCCTCACCAGTAGTCAAGCCAGATGCTAATATCTGTACATGTTGAGATCCATGTGCTATCTGAAGGAGCTTGTGCAGGCCATGCACAGGGATGTACAGGGTGCTGTCCATAGGAGAGAGTGGCACAAGGTGCTGGAGAAGTTCATCACTTGGTTGTTGGGGTCCTCATGCAAGTCATCCTGTGGAGTTCAATGGTGACTCTCTTGGAGTCTATGAACTGATTATTAGAGATTGTGACTGGCTGTACAGAATTGCACACCAGTTGTTGTGCACTCTCTTCTCCCTTCTCCTAAGGTTATTCCTTCAGTGTTCTGGATGAAGTGAGACAGAATGGACCTCCTAGCTAGCAATTCACAGGACTGGAAAAATTAGCACACACATCACTCACTTTCCCTAGTAGTAGAAATTGCAGGCCAATCAGGCCTCTCTCTCAGTACCAAGTTGTACTACCTTGGGGGAGTGGTGACATGGATAAAGTGAAGCTACTTATCCTGTTTAAGGAATAAGACAAGAGGAAAAACTTATCCTGTTTTTGCTCTTGGATTTTTTGTTCCATTGTAGTGCTGGAAACTCAGTCAGATTCTGGGGCTTCCACAGAAGTATTCCTGTCCATGGGTGGTCACCAGAATTGATGTTTCTGTGGAAATGAGAGCTGAAAACTCCTAGTCTGTCATCTTGCTGATACCATTTCTGTCCTTTTTGCTTTCAATTTGTAGAGTTGTCTTTGACATTTATCAAGTTAATATAAATAAACTGGTATGTTTCTGAGCATTATTTGGTATTCCTATAGACTTTTTCCTTTCCCTATGGAATCTAAGTTTCCTTTCCCTATGGAATCTAAGTTTCCCTATGGAATCTAAGTCTGTTTGTTTAAACTTATGGTTTTGGCCAGGCACAGTGGCTCATACCTATAACCTCAGCACTTTGGGAGGCTGAGGCTGGAGGATCACTTGAAGTCAGGAGGTTGAGACCAGCTTGGCCAACATGGTGAAACCCCATCTCTACTAAAAATACAAAATTAGTCAGGTGTCGTGGCACACGCCTGTAATCCCAGCTACTTGGGAGGCTAGGGCACAAGAATCCCTTGAATTTGGGAGGTGAAGGGTGTAGTCAGCCAACATTGCACCACTGCACTCCAGCCTGAATGACAGTGTGAGACCCTGACTCAAAAAACTAAATAAATAAACAGACAGGTTTTATTGCATACTTTAATGTCTGTTATGGTACACCAACCTCACCCATTCTTGATTTTACTCTTCAAAATTTCAAAATGGTTGTGGCAATTCAGTCTTATTTTTCCAAATATATTTTTTAAGTGTTTGTTGAAATCTTCAAAGCATTCTTTTCTTATATGTTTTGAAATATTTTTGTAGAAGGTCTAAAAGTTTCTGTTGGCATTTTATTTTAAACTGTCCTGAATTTTCGGACTAAATTTGAGGGAAATTGACATTTTTGTCACATTGAGTCATCTCATTCATTAATGTAACATATCTTTTCATTTATTTATACCTATTATTTATTTTTCTATTTTTTATAATTTTGTCAATAAAGGTCTTAAGCACTCTTTTTTGGATTAATTCTTAAGTACTTTTATCACCTTGTGACTGTGTAAGTCAATACTCCTTAATAAACTCCCTTTCATATATGTATCTATTCTATTAGTCCTGTCCCTCTAGAGAACCCTAATACACCTAGTAATGGATATTTACAAACAAATAAGCAAAAAGCTGCTGCAAAATTATGCATAATAAAACTTTTCAAAGCTTTCTCTTTGAAATCAAAGACAAGACAAATATGCCTACTGACGTAGTTTTGATGTTTGACATCTCGTCACATCTCATGTTGAAATTTGATCCCCAGTGCTAGAGATAGGGCCTGATGGGAGCTATTTGGATTGTGGGCTTAGAGTAAGGAAGCCAGTTTGAGTCCCAAAACCTCAAAAGTAGGGAAGCTGGCAGTGCAGCCTTCAGTCTGTGGCTGAAGGCTCAAGACCCCCCTGGTAAACCACTGGTATGGGTCCAAGAGTCCAAAAGGTGAAGAACCTGGAGTCTGATGTTTGAGGGCAGGAAGCATCCAGCATAGGAGAAAGATGGAGACCAGAAGACTTAGTCAGTCTAGTCCTTTCAGGTTCCTCTGTCTGCTTTTATCCCAGCAGCTGATTAGATGGTACCTACCCAGATTGAGGGTGGATCTGCCTCTTTTAGTCCACTGACTCAAATGTTAATCTCCTTTGGCAACACCCTCACAGACATGCCCAGGAACAATACTTTGCATCCTTTAATCAAGTTGATACTCAGTATTAACCATCATAGTAGGTTAAAGAGATGCTCTTTTATTCTTAGTCATCCATAAGTATTGTAACGCCTGGATGTTGAATTTTCTTAAACGCTTTTTCCTTCACCTAGGTAGAAGATGCTATTTCTCTTTTAATTTGCTAATATGATGAATTATATTAATTGATTTCTTAAGTTAAAACAATCTTGCACTTTTGGGATTAAACCCAATTTAGATACAATATATTATCTTTTTTATATATGAATGCATCTAGTTTGTTAATATTTATTTTATAGATTTTGTATCTATTATATGTTATATAAGATGCCATTATTTTATATTTCACTATGAAGGAACAAAAATACTGTCAATGAAACTATGACACAACACTTAAAAAAAAAAACAAAATTTTTTATCATTCTCTGATGCTGGTAGGATTATGTCTAAAAGTCCACCATAAACAGGATGTTTGCTTTGTTATAAATCTTTTAAGGATGTTTCCTTATATTTCTATTTTTCTTATGTTTTTAAAAATTATAAATAGATTTTGAACTTTATGAAATATTTCTTTGGTACCCATTGAGAAAATCATGATAGCAACCTACTAGTGTGTGAATTAACTTACTGATTTTTTTTAATGTCAACTTCACTTTTAGGGGTTTTCTCCAATAAACCTTAGCCTATGTACTGTATTTTTTCTATGCTATTTCTGTTTGTTAATACATTAAAAAATAATTTATATCTAAGTTATGAGCAACATGGGCTTATAATTTTCTTTTCTAACCTTATTTGATTTTAAAATTAAAGTTACTGTAACTTCATAAAATGTTTTAAGTAACTTTTCTTCTTTTTCTACTTCCTGGAATTATTTTTCTAAGACAGGAGTTATCTGTTCCTTCAAAGTTGGCAGCACTTTTTTATATAATTTTTGGGGCCAGGAGCTTTTTGTAGTTCCATTGTAATGTGTCATATGATAAGTAGGAAATCATCTTTATTTTATAGTGAATTTTTAATAAATATAAACCCAAATATATGATGTTACGAAGGAAATAAGATACCATTTAGGTATAGACTAAAATTTAGACAATAATTATTGCACTACATATACTTTTGAGTCAGTCTACCTAATGAGTTATACAGAAACATGTACAAGAGACAGCACCAGTGTGTTTCATCTTAAGCTGTCTCACAATCTCTGCACTTTTTACCCCTTAGGACATACAGGACGGTTATTAAAGTCTCTCTGCTTCACCAGTCTTTCCTTCCTGTTGCTGCACATCATCTTCCACATCACGTTGGCAAGTCTTGAAGCTCAACATCGTATTGCACCTGGCTACAACTGTGAGTATTATGGTGATTTCTTTTTTTATGTTATATACGTGTGTAATAAAGCTATATGTCATCACACACATAGAAACCTATGCAATAATTAAATTATAAAATTCATGGAAATTTTTGTTCCTTGGCAATGCAGTGTAAATATATAAAAAGAAGCTTTGCCATAGAAAATTGGGTCATGAGATTAAGTTTATTAATGACTCTTCAACATGTATTGGAGATCATCACCTATCTGTATGTAAATCATTATCATTGAGCTTAACCTAAGATTCAAGAGTTACAGACAGCCCTTGGAGCTTTCAGTACAGTGATTAAAAAAAAAAGTACAATTGCTAATGTAATGAATAAAAGTATAAAAGTTGAATAATATATAAAATTATATGACAATGACATTAATCCTATTATAAAGTACAATGTAAGATTTCAAATGTTTTTATGGGAAAAATATAATGACACATGTAGTTTCTTTTTCACACTGGAAGTTTTTTTTTTATTGGTATTTAAAGGGAAGTAGTATTTCTTAAACATCTTATATTTTGAAGTTATGATCTGAGTCAATATACATGTTTTATCTAGATAGTATTATCTTTTGAAAATGTACCTTTCATTGAATAAATCACGCTTCAGTTTTTGTAGGATGTCTGATTGTTACTAGAAAAAACAGAAGCATTTCAAGTAGGTAAAAGCAATTATATGTTTTCAGTTAAGCTAAAGAAACTCTGAGATATTTGAAATAGACTGTAATAACAGTTGTAACTTCTCAGTTTTTCTTTGAAGAATCCATTTGTGGGTTTGAAATCTCCTTACCTTTCACAAGCACAGGTAATATGAAGCAAACCCACTCTTCCCTGTAAAGTAAAAAGGAAATAAAAATTCTTCATGGATCAAAGAGTATTTATTTAAATACAGTGAGGAATTCTTCGGTAAAATTTATATTCATAAACTCTCCATTATTCCTCACTGCATAGATGTTAGATAGAGAGCTAAAGTTAGTATTCATTTCAGCCATTTTATTGATATCAGAGTTATTTTGATAACAATGCCTATCAAGATGATATTTTAAGATGTATTTTTAAGTTTTTTTTTAATTGAAATATAATTCACACACCATAAAACTCATCCATTTGGAATATATAATTCAGCTGTTTTTAGCATATTCAAAAGGTTGTGCAGCTATCACCACTATCTAATTCCAAAACACTGCCATTACCCAAAGGAGACTCTATACCCTTGAATAGTTATTTCCCATTCCCTTCCCAGCCATCTCTAGGCAACCACTAATCTACTTTCTATCTTTATTAGATTTGCCTATTCTGGACATTTTATCTATATGCAATCACACAATCTGTGACTTTTGTATATGACTTCCTTAATTTAGGATAAAGTTTTCAAGGTTTGTCAGTGTTGTAGCATGCATCAATACTTTAATCCTTTTCTTGGCAGTAAAATATTTAATTGTCAAAATGTGGTTTTCATGTTTGTTAAAAACCACGTTATCCCATTATTAAAGCCTTGATGAAACACAGTGTTTAAATAAGGGTATTTTGGTTATGTTATCTTGATAAAAAGCATTTACTATATTTGGCCAGGTTCAAATCTTTCTGGACTTAGTAGAAATGTTAGCAGCAACAATGCTGATAGTAGTATTGTCTTATAAGATACAGTGCTTATTAACCAAAAATCCTTTGTCTGTTTCTTAATAAGGCACTCTCAGGACCATAAGGAAGAATCTTATAACTAAAGATGTTGTCCAGATAAAAGGCTTTTTCAAAAATGATGAGTTCTTCATCATTAGAAATATTTCATTATAGGATGCATTACAACATCAAATTTTTAAATTTTGAGCATATATATAAAACTTATCCATGTCTGCAAAAACTTTTAGGTTGCTGAGTAATATAGGAAGGTGGGTGGAGGGTGGAAGTGAAATTTATTATCTCTTTTGACTTATAGAGTCTAAGTGTTTCTATTTTGGATTGATGATTTTCCATAATTCTACAAAGATCAAAATAAAAATGTGATATGAAATGCTAAGACAACATTATTTTCTCTGCATTTATAACTGCAGTTACTCTGTTTATGTTCTCCATAGGGTACAGACAGAAAGGCAAGCTTACACACACACACACACACACACACACACACACACACACACACACACACACACACTTGTTCTTGCTTTGGCTCCTTCTTCTCAAGCAAAAATTCAAAAAACTTGGACAATTCAGGTGGGACCTCTACTAATACCATGCAGGAGTCTGATATTTTCCAGTGGTGCAGGGAGTTGGCCATCTCAGGTGTAGTCACAGCTGTCCCCTTGACCTACCTTTTCCCAAGCCTTCCTTGCCCAACCAATATTAAGGAGCTAGGTCTGCCCCTCCTAACCTCACTCCTAAATATATGGGCTTTGTGATATTACGATATTTCCATGTCTCTGTCAAAGATACTTTTTATTCATGCACAAATGCCCTCTACAGTTATCCTAAACTGCAATATATTTGAACGTGTGTCAAAGATAACATTTTCCCTTTCCTTTTTCTTTTGCTGTCCCCAGATGAAATCTCTACGCTGTTACAAAGAGTCAATTTAATAGAAGTCATAATAGTAAACTCTATTTCCACAAAGTTAAATTCCAATTTGAAGTTTATTTCTACAAAAGGTTATAGTTTCAATTTTAAATCCCAGTACTTTTGATGAAGTAACCAATAGAGAAGGGATATGTGAAAGATTGAGGGGGGGAAAAATGAGTTTTTTACTTCCAGCCATACGAATCTTGAAGGTGCGTTTATAGAAATCATAAATTTCTCCTGAAAAAGTAGTGATGCCTGTAATCGCATTGGCTCATCAGGTGTTGCAGATTTTTTTGGTTTAGTTTTATGTGTAGCGTTTAAAATTAATACATTCTTGAAAAGGGATAAAAGACAAGAACAAACAAACTTCAGAGCTTTGCAAACTAATTTAGTCCAAGATTGACACAGACCAGGTTTTCAGCCCAGAGCACTTTTTAATGATCAAGTTATATAAACTGAAAATACTGTTAGGGTGGGTAATGGAAACACTGACTTTTTAATTTAGAGTTGACTTCACTTCACTAATGTTATTGTTTCTCAAGCATTTGGAATTATGATTATACCATCAGAGTTGTAAACACAAACTCAATTATTTCGATATCCCAAATTTGAAGTTTATCCTTTTTTGGCATCTGCATAGATAACACAGCAAAAATTCAAATGAAAAGACAAAAGCTGTCTTGGCCATCAGCTCGGACATTTTGAATATTTTCTCTATCTTCAAGACATTGGTAAATTAAAATTAAAACCCAGATAAGTCAGGTTACCGAATCATATTCAAGTAGAATTCAAATTCAAGACCACCAAGTGCTCCTTTATGTGTGCTGAATTTTGTTTTCCTGACTACTTCTTTCCCCCGTTTAAAATACATACCCTCACCCTCATTATTGCAAAAGATCCCAGCATCTCTTAGGAATCTGACATAAGTTTTGGTGGGACAACAGTAGCATTTATAAATATTGAGTCATTGAAAGTTCTTGTTACCCCAGAGTCCTGTGAATATTAACTGGCAGTAATAAAAATTGTTTCAAACCACCCTATTTAGATTTTGACTAGTTGGCAGGTTTGATAAAGGTGCCATTGTGCAGTACTGTAACTTAACACCACTCCCTTCTGCCTTTTTTTTTTTTCATTTCCAAAACAGTGTTCTTATAGGTAAGTGAGGAGTCCATGGGGCAGGGGAGACCTCTGTAAATATTGCTCAAACATATGTTGTGCCGCTTACTAAAATATTTTCATTCCACCAAAACTATGCTACTTAAATAAATGTAAACCCGGTTCCAATTATGTCATTACAGATTACATAGAAGTAGTTTGTTTGACTCCGTGTTAGATTTGTGGCGATGTTAGTGAAATTTGAAGACCGGTCTGGATTCTTGTGCTGTGCTTAAAGCATGCTATTGATTGAAAGAAACTTTTGAGTTAGAAACTATACAGTAAAAATTTGTGATGTTAATATCTCCTGTTTATAGAGTATTTATGAACCATAAGACCCCATGGATTATTCTATTCCTTTTTCAATTAATGACTCCTTCCCTTCTGTTCCAGGCGGGCTTAGCTATTCTTTAAGAAAGACACTCTCTGTATCCATGCATTGCCCTATTCATTCTCTAAACAAGTCCTCAGGGTGGACAGGGCTGTGCAGCTGGATCACTGCAGTGTGTGTGCAGGCCCCAGTATGGGGAGGAACTGAGCAGGAGATTCCTTTGATAGGCTCCATCCAGTGGGAGGCAGCGGAATCCTTTTATTTATGTCAAGAGGCTGGTCTCCTAGCCAAGCCTTGCCCATGGAGGGCTATGCCTTTGTGTAGTCTCTTCTCTCCAAAACAGTGCCCTTTTTCTGTAAAAACGCAGTGCCCAATTTGCAGGTAGTGCTGATGTAGGGATTACAATGAAGAAACAGGCACTACAGGCCAAATAGATTGCAGGAAGCCATTGCGTGTCTCAGCTGGAGTCTCAGCACGGATCTGTCTGGCTTTCCACCCTTCCCCCATCTTTATGGAGCTATTTATTCATCGTGTGTGTAAGATTGTTTCCTCCACTGTGGTTCCTGGGACTTTGGATAAGTCTATTTTCAAAAGACTAAAATTAGCGATTCTGTTATTAGTCCAACTATTTTCTTTGCTTCCTTCAATGGGAGCATTTCTGGTTGGATTCAGCTTCCCCCAAAGATTACCCCCTCAGATGCATTGCTATTTCTCCCTGTAGGAGGAGGGGCATCCAGAGTTTCATCCTTTCTCATTCTATAAGCACATGAAACTTGGTCCAGAAGCCCATGAACCAAGAAGTTAGGACAGGCCTCGATAGATTTTTTTCCTGACATGCTTCTGTCCTTGAAATACACAAGGCTCCCGATGCCAAGAATCAAGGTAGCATGCATCAGCCTGCGACAAGAAGACTGAGGGGTAGACCCAGCCTGGCAGTTTATCCTCCCATCCCGATGACTGTGGGGAGGACCACAGAGTGACCACTGTTTTGTACACTCTGCTTGCCAGTGCGAGTGCTGACTCATCCCTTTGCATACAAAGCTTCAACTTCACCCAGCACTTCGTCAGTTGTGCTAATTGGAGATGGATCCTAGATTTGCAGTCGCCTGGTGGATCCAACCTCATACAAATAATTTCATCCTCATACAAACAGAATTCTTGATGTTAATTTTTCATATTTGAGACAGTACCATGGAGAAAAGAGCTAACAAGTGTGAAATGGGAGACAAAATATATAAAAGCAAACTCATACCCTGCATGTTCTGAGTCCTTTTCTGAAACCACTCTCTGCTGCCTGCTTTCTTCTGAAGGCTGATCAGCGACGTGAGGTAGCATCGGTGGAGCCTGGGTTCCTCGCCTCACCCCGTCCCCTGCTCTTTCTATTTCCTGACTCATTCAGGCACCACACATGGCCTCTTCTCTCCTCAGGCCAGCTTCCTGAAAGCAGATGTTGCTGCTTCATACAATTTAAAAAACTGGTCCAAACTGTAACTTTACTTCTGGCCACCTATGCATGGAAAGATTAGGACACCACTAATTTCTCTGAAAAGCATGTGGACTGTCTATGGACCTTCTGATCACGTATAGGAGACCTTTGCCTTAAGTGCTATTTCCTTCCACCCCTGATAAATGAGGCACTGACTCACAGAGGTGCATGCCGACCTCGATGGAGCCTATTGCTCGACGCAATGGGCAAAGACACATTTATGATCAGTAGACTCTGGATGGAAAAAGAACTCTTTGATAGCCCAATATCTGATGGACTCAATGCTCTTGGAATAATGAATACACATTGCTTTTACTGCCAAAAGCTAGGCACAGGCATGAAGGTGAGCTGAGGGGTGGTACTGCATGACACCCATCCGTATGGACAACCCTTAAGCCAATGCCATGTTGATATTTTGATTCACCTTTAGTAGTAGGTAGTAGAGACAACTCCAAACCAAATCCTGTCTCCAAATTATGCACAGTCACATGGATGAAATTTGAAATGATAAAACCTGCATGATACCGAATCATTCTCTGTGATAGTCTTTTTCAGTTTACTGCCAATGCCATTATATTTGGGTTAGCACCTACTCTATATAATTAGAATCCAAAATATAAGGGCTAAATGGCACTGGGTGGAAGGCAGCATCCATGATGTGTGTCTTTAGTGACCCTGTGTTTTCCTTCCAGAATTTTCCACACTTCTCAGGAACCTCCCCACTGCAATCTCTCACTTCAGCTGCCCCACAGCTGCAGCCTTGGGCCTGGCCTGGTCTTCTGAATGTTTTACAGCCTTCTTCTCTTCCCTCATCTACCTGAAAGCTTGTCACCTGCCCCCATGCCCTCCAGCTCAGAGGAATAGATAATAAATATATTATTCACTATTTATTACTTTTCCTACATCGTAGAATTTTAGAAGGAAGAAGATGATGGAAGAGTTAGGAGGAGAATGAATTAACAGTTTTGTGTAAAGTAAACTAACACTCTGCCATTATTATCTCATTTAATTCTTAGGATATCTCTTAAAAGTATTGGCTTTCACTACAGGATTACTGGTGGGGAAAGTGAGGCCCAAAGACAGAAAGTGTCTCACCTGAGGCTGCTCATTAGTGAGCAACAGAGCTGGAATTAAATTCAGGTCTCCTCTACTCCACAGTCCATACTCTTTCCAGTACACCCTGCACCCTCATACATGTGCTGGGGAAAATTTTATGCAGGGTTGGAATTTGGTTAATTAGATTTTGAGGAATAGATATGATTAGGATACATAAATTTTGGAGGCTGTGCTGGGTGAGAGGACAGTTAATCTAATATACTAACCCTGGTAAAAGTATGAATGACCGGAAGTGACTGCACATGCTTGACAGGGTAATTGATATTGGCCTTTAGGAATATCTTCACCCCTATGAGTGAGTCACGGGGAAAGTGCAGGACTGCATGACTGAGGAGCTGGATGTGCATCTATCACCAGGGCTATGTTTTCCCAGCCTCCTTCAGTCCACTGTCCAAGCGGGTCCTGCCATGGCCTTGTGTCAACTTGTTAATAACCAAAGTCTCCTGGTCTAAGATGCCTTCAATCTGTATTTTTAAAGCCTGAGGAAATTGGAGATGTTTTTCCTAAAGATGTAAATAAATCAATAAATCAACAAGAATGTACTGGATGGCTCTTGATGTTCAGAAATTTACTTCCCTGAAGTGTGTGGCCCTAAGATTCTAGATCCTGAGGCTGTTCCCAAAACTACACATAGGTAGTCTAATCCATTCTCTACCCAGCAGTCTTTCAAAATTTTGAAGATGGCTTTGATGCCACATCAGTATTTTTTCAGGTGCCTCTTGCACCCTTCATCCTCTACCATTTGCCCAGCTTGGCAAATCAGTATCTTATGGCTGATTGGTGAAACAGCCTCAGTGTCTGGTCATGGGGAGTCGCTAGGTCCTGATTAATGCAAACATCGAGGGGCAGTGACTTTCCTTGTTCTGGTAACTGTCCTTCCCATCAGTGGAAATTGTCATTTGTGGATTAATGTAGAGCTTTTCTGACCTGAAACATCACATGTGTTTCTTGTGAAATCCTATTTATATTTCTCTAAAAGCAGATTGCTCCCATCTTTGATTTGGGATTTTGATTCTGCCTGCCTGTACACAGAGCCTCCTTCCTTACCTTATATCACCTTCATCTCATCCCCTAATAGGGCAAAATTTCTAGAGTTCCTGCCATGGATCAAGCACTCCAATAAGCCTTCCTTTTCTTCCTCTTCCTCCTGCCTCACTGCATCTCACACCCAGCTGTGTGTGTGTTTGCATGAGTGCGTGAAACATCTTTTTAGTTCTAAGTTTTGCTCCAAATCAGTAATGGTAACAGCTTCCATGTATAATTGCCCACTATGCTCCGGGCATATTTTATTTACAATGTCTTGATTCTGCATTATAGTCCTGCTAGGTCTTTGATATTTTACTGACTTGCAGATAAAGAGATTTAGGAGCAACAGAAGAGTTGTGGGGGAAAAAATGGAAGAATTGTAGTGATAGCACGCAGAGTCGCCCAGGGAGGGTGCCGGGACCCTGTGCAGCTGCGTGCATGCAGGGCAATGGGCTCTTCCAGATGGGTGGGAGAGCTCAGGGAAGCTGTAGTTCTCTACTTCCCCTACCCCATGGTTGTCATCTCCTCCCTCCCAGTGCCAATTCCAAGAAGCTTTCTATTGCCTTGCCACATCTTTGCCCATGTTAGTCCCCTGGGAGAATGTCCTTACACATACTGCCAGTCTTCTGCCAGGCCCATTCTTCAATACTGACTGCTTCCTCCAGATAACCCGAGTTAATGCCCCCAGGTAGATGGGGTCAGATATCTTTGAACTCCCCAAATATCTGATGTCTCAGTCATTAAACTTGTCATATTGAGTGATAATCACTGACTTTATATGTTCTTCCACTAAAATATGATCAGATTAAAAGTAGAACCTCTGGTGTTTCATTTATTTTTGTAACCTGAGCCCTGACCACAGTGGCTGATATATAGCATACTGTCTAACAATCGAAGAATGAATACATGAATTAATAGCAGCCAAAAAAAGGAAAGTAAAAGTGCGGCAAAGGCAAATTTGATGACTCTCTTCCTTTGTTTTGTGACCGATTCTCAGTGGTGTCCTCACCTGCTGGACCTGTGAGTGAGTCATGGAGGAGAGCAGCTAAGCTCACCCATGCCCTCTCTTGGCCAGGAGCTCTGTCCCCTCACTTCTTTCCTACAGACGCACACCCCAAATCTTGCTCAGTTGCTCCCATTTCTCATCTTTTTAGTTCATGAGGAAGTATTAGAATCACACATTTTATTTCTCTTTAGAAATTACTTATCAAATAAAGTTACTTGGTATTTCTTTCCTTTGCAAAAGAAAATTTGGATTTCCATTTAAATTTGGGAAAATTAGGGCAGAAAACCACAGATAAGAAAGCTAGAGTTAGAAGTAGCAAGGAAGGAAAGAGAAGAAAAGGAGGCATGGGTGCTGAGTGTGCTTTAACAAGGTTTTCCTCAATAAGAAGTGAGGGGAGAAGACCCCCAAATGAGTAGCAATAGAGTCATGATCCTCGCATCCATCTGCTCCCCACCACGCTGATCAGTCCTTGCTGTAAGATAAATCACAGAGCAGGAAGTTTAAAATGATTTGGGATTGATTTAGTTTGCTTAAATAACAATTCCTCTAACCTCAGCTTCATGATGCAGCATTTCTAGTGTAAATTATTTACAATAAAAGCACTGAGGCAAATCTGTGTGGTATGGAAGTAAACTCAACCTCAAAATTATAGATGAGCAACATAAAGCTATAACTGTATGTTTCAGAATTTATGGCATATGGAAGGACATTTCAAGGGCATATGGAAGCAGCAGACTTGGGCTAAGCATAGTCATGACATTCTAGAAAATATTAATTGTATGACACAAGCTTAGTTATTTTTCAGACTTACAACATTGATATATATTTTATGGCTTAAGTTTGTGGATTTGTAAATAAAAAACATTTCTTTCCTATAATCAAGAGTTTGGATTTGGACAATTCTTCTTGATTTTGAGCACTGAGAATATATTTTAGGCATCTAGAAGCTTGGCAAAGCAGTTGCTAATATCATTTATGTCTTACATCCATTTGAGAGACATTTAGACATATCATGGTGATTCATGTTGCAGAATATGAGCACATATAAAACATTAATACATAATATTAAACATTAATATAAAAGTATGATGATACATTATAAACAAATATTTTGCATATTTATTTACCATTTACTTTTTGAAAAAGTATTTTCTTTGCAAATGTGTATCACATTATTGATAATTATTATTTTAAATATTTTGTGTTTACCTTGCATTCACATTTAGTATATGATCTCTTATTTTTTAAAATGTACATAAGTCTTGAAGAACTCCTATAGAGTAAGATTTGATGGCGGAAATCCAGCACTTCCCATCAATATACCACCATCATTCTTCACAGAACTAGAAAAAAGATTCTTAAAATTCATAGGGAACAAAAAAAGAGTCCATATAGCTAAAGCAAGACTAACCAAAAAGAACAAATCCAGAGGCATCACATTACCTGACTTCAAACTATACTATAATACTATAGTCCCCAAAACAGCATGGTACTTGAATAAAAACAGGCACATAGCCCAGTGTTATAGAATAGAGAACCAAGAAACAAAGCCAAATGCTTAACAGCCAACTGATCTTTGACAAAATAGACAAGAGCGTAAGGCAGGGAGAGGACACCCTGTTTGACAAACGGTGCAGGGATGATTGGCTAGCCACAGCTAGGAGAACGAAACTGGGTTCCAGTCTCTTGCCTTACACAAAAATCAACTCAAGTGGATCAAAGACATAAATCTAAAACCGGAATTCTGGAAGATAACATTGAAAAAATCCTTCTAACCATTGGCAAAGACCTCATGACCAAGAACCCAAAAGCAAATGCAAAAAAACGAAGATAAAGAGATAGGACTTAATTAAACTAAAACGTTTCTGTACAGCAAAAAAAGTAATCAGCAGAGTAAACAGACAACCCACAGAGTGGGAGAAAATCTTCATAATCTATACATCTGACAAAAGACTAATATCCAGAATCTATAAGGAACTCAAACAAATTAGTCAGAAAACAAGTAATCTCTTTAAAAACATGGATTAAGGACATGAATAGGCAATTATCAAAAGAAGATATACAAATGACCAACAACAAGTGAAAAAATGCTCAACAAAGCTAATTATCAGCAAAATGAAAATCAAAAACATAATGTGGTACTACCTTACTCCTGCAAGAATGGCCATAATAAAAAAAAAAAAAAAAAAAAAAAAAAAAAAAAAAAAAAAAAAAGTAAATAAATAGATGTCAGTATGGATGTGGTTAAAAAAAAAAGAACATTTTTACACTATTGGTCAGTAATGTAAACTAATACAACCATTGTGGGCAACAGTGTGAAGATTCCTTAAAGAACTAAAAGTAGATCTACCATTGGATCCAGCAATCCAGCAATCCCACTTTTTGGTACTTATCCAGAGGAAAAGAAGTCATTATATGAAAAAAATACTTGCACACACATGTTTATAGCAGCCCAATTCCTAATTGTGAATACACACACACACACACACACACACACACACACACACACACACACTGTGGAATACTACTCAGTCATAAAAAAGAACAACATAATGGCATTTGCAGCAACCTGGATGGAACTGGAGACCGTTCTTCTAAGTGAAATAACTCAGGAAGGGGAAACCAAACATTGTATGTTCTTACTCATAAGTGGGAGTTGAGCTATGAGAACACAAAGGCATAGAATGATACAATGGACTTTGGGGACTCAGGGGAAAGGGCAGGAGGTGCGTGAGTGGGTGAGGAATAAAAGACAACACGTTGAGTACAATGTACACTGCTCAGGTGATGGGTGAAACAAAGTCTCAGAAATCACCACCAAAGAACTTACTCATGTAACCAAATACCATCTGTTCCCCAAAAATCTATTCAAATAAAAAAAATTAAAGTTAAATTAAAAAAATAAAAACTAACCCTAGTGATTTAATCTGCACTTAATACTGAGGGCTCCTAATGGAAACTATAACAAGAAATGCGGGATTTTCTTATGGGCAATAGGAATAATTTAATAACTTTCATATAGGAGAGAGATATGTAAAGCTTTGTGTTATGGAATAAGGCAGTCTGGCCACCTGCATGGAAAAAGGATTGACAGTGAAGAAGAGTGGCATCAGGAAACCATTGTACAGGCTGTGGCAGTAATCCATGCGGAAGGAATGGCAGCTTTAGCTAGGGTGGCAATGATGTAGCAGAGAACTGAAGATGGTAGAGAGATATTAAGGAAGAGTCAATTGTTGCAACAATGAATGGCTTAGGGGTGGGCTGTTAGGAAAAGGGAAAGACCTAAAATGATGCCCAGATTTCTGACTTGAGGAGCTGATGATGGACTGTACTTCCTGAAACAGGAGCTGATGAATTCCAGCATGATGCAGGAAGGTTTGGATTGAACTCCAGGTGTCAATGAGGGACCTGGTTGGATACTTTCATTTTTGCATATATGTTTTTCATTTTATGTACATTATGATAGACATTCTGTATTTTTTATTGCTTCCATTTCTTTAATCCATTCAGCAAACATTTATGAGAATCTATGCTATACCAGACATCTTTTTAGCTTTAAAATACTTTGGTAAAAATGTCAAGTATCCTTCCCCTCATGGACCTTATATTTCCCTACATCCGTGTTCCTACGATTGTCATCAAACCTGGGTGAAAACTAGAACACTTAACTGCTCCACATCATGTTTCTACATTTCTACGTAGTCTTTATAAATACTTCATTTCCAGCATAATCTTTCCTCACATTGTTAGATAAAAACGTTTCAAATCTTTCCTTGGGTGGTTTTGATTTTTGTCATTCAATATTGTGAACATTTTCACATACAAAGTTATTGTTTATTTCCTTAGGATACATTTCTAAGAGTGGATTTATGAGGTTGAAAAATGTATTTTCACTCTTTCTAGACTGTACC
>PVKP010030380.1:0-27987 GCA_004027715.1 Plecturocebus donacophilus
CTCTTTTTCTTTATAAATTAGGCAGTCTCAGGTATGTCTTTATCAGCACCATAAAAATACTAATACAGGTATTCTTCAAAATCAATAATTGTTTCAATTACTTGCTAAATTGACTAACTTAGATGAATTTATGTGATATTTAAACAGCTTGATAGATTTTATTTGAGCTTGTTTATCCTCTAGTGTTTTATGTTTTTATATATTTCATCATAATTATATTGTTCTCCTTTCTTCTTTTTTTCCTGTTTTCCTTCCTTCTTTCCCTCTTTTACTCCCTCTCTTCCTTCATGTGGACAGAATACAATGATTACATTTAATTTGAACATTAAGTGATAATTGTTAAAATTAGTTAAGATTCAGTTAATTATTACAGTCATTTGGCCCAGTGTTTATACCAACATTGGGCTATGTAGCAGATAATTATGTTAGCAAATAAATCTGTGACCTTGATCAGTTCTTTAAATAAATAAAGATTTAGGAAAATAATTTCCTAAAAGAGTATTTACAATTAGGAAAAAAATGTAATGTCTCCTTCCCTTGCTTTTCTGCTATATTTGAACTTCCATTGCATTCTGCCTTCATTCATAAATAGATAAATGAATATAATTAATTATTGCTTGTTTAATTATTAGAGAGTTAAATAGAAGAACTAATGGGAAAAAAATTTAATAGCACATTGTACCACTATTTACTGGTTATTTCTCTGGATTTTGTGTAATTCATTATTTCTAAGTTTAAAACTTCCCAAGCTATTTCTTCTAACAACCTGGGCCAACATGCTTGAGGTAGGTAACCTGATTTAAATTGCACTGCATAATTCATGAAGATATATTCTCAATGCATCCAGATGTATTTGTATTTATAAGCCTTAGTGCTCTACCATGAACTCTGAATTAACAAAACTGTAGAAATGAGCTGATAATGCCCTTAATTTCTTAAACTACACGTCTCATTTCAAGACTTTCCCATCAGTACTTTTAGAAAAATATACAATGTTTCTGATTTTTATTCACATTTTTCTAGAATAAGAACAAAATATTCACTTACATGTATTTTCAAAATGTCTCTTAATATTAAAAATCACAATTTTTGACATTTGCTTGCTACTTTAATTTTTAAAATATGGCCATAGTGTTCTAATATGCACTTCACGGTGTATCCAAGTTACAGGTCTATAAATTAACACAAACAATTTTCAGCAATATTTCCCTGAAGAAGCCATTTAATCATGTTAACACAATCAAATCTGCTAACTCACATAAGCTGCATATTTATTATAATTATTTAATTTTAGAAATTAACAACCCTCCATGAACATTGAAACTGACATCCACACACTTTTAACAACTATATTGATGTCATAAGCATCAAGTGGTTAAAAGAAATCACCATAAGGTAGGTTTCATGAATTTTCAATGGACTCTATGCTTCGTAAATTACATATTTCATAAATATGTGACATTCTTTCTGTCCTGCTAACACTCATATTAATAATCTTCTATCAAATGTATGGTGTCCCTTCTGTACAGATAGAAGCAACATTGTAAAGAAGCATCATCAGCCATGGCTTCATTTTGCCTAGACTCAAATCCCCTGCATTTATTGTTGTATTAAAAACCTTACTAAGGTATATAGAAAGGAGATAAGTTCCTATAAGACATATCTGTCTCTTTGTTTATATTATCTAAATACTCTTTAATGCTCTCCATTATTTTAAAACTTTTTAATTTAAAGTAAATATTTCTACAATTTCTTCGTTATGACGTATATGTCTATGTAATCCTTGTCAATATCTTCTTTAGCACATACATGATTATTTCTCAAGAGTACATACTGGTAGAACCATAAACACATAATTAGGGGAATAAAAAGCAGCAAATAATTCTGGAGAGAATTTGGAAGTTAATGAATTTCATCCTTTTAAACTGAATTTTGAAAAACACCAAGAATAGTCAACCATATGTAGAATTCTAACAAAAGTCTATTCAAATAGTGGCATATGTAGAATTCTATTTGTTTATTAATTGCAGTTCTAAGTAAGTAGGAGAGGATATAATTGAGAGCTATAGTTTAGGAAAATATTAAGAGTTAGGAAAGAAAGCAAATGATAATGGACATTTTTATTGTCATGGAGATGCAAAAAAAGTAGACTACTTTAAAAATATTTAGCAATAGTTGATGTGTGGATAACAGAAAAGGTGAGAAATAAGCTTAGATTTGTTGAAAGAAAACAGAAAAGTAACTATGGACATGATATGTCAAGCTAGTGGAATCATTTTATTTTCATCTTAGAAAAAAAGTCTAGGTATAAAATAGACTAGATTTGAGGGTCAGAGTCTAGAGACAGGACTACCTATATATTTTTTAATTTAAAAAAGCATGCCCATGACATTTATTATGCTTCACGGACATCAGTAATAATCTGTAAGTCATAATAAATAGTCCACACATCATCATAACAACAATGTGAAGTAAATCAAGAGCTTCAAGTAGAGAAGTAGGCACAGGCATATATTGGCATTAAACGTGCTATACCCGTGTCGGTGTTAGCAAGAATGAGACAAGAGCACTAACTCAGAAACCTGTACAGTGCTCCTGTTTGGACAGAACCAGGCCGCCTTACAAAGAACACATGTGAGTAGTATTAAATAGATGAATATTAAATGTAAAACTGAGGCAGAATAAATAGTAACTGATGCTGAAACTAACAAATAACTGTACCCCACACTTTATAAACATGGCTTTTCAGAAGCTGTATGCTACCAGATGGGAGACTGAACTATGCGCATGTTAATTAGGTCTTACCATCTTCTGGTTAGGCAGAAATTTCTTACAATCAGCATTACACACTGGCATTCTCTTAAATAAGCCATGAAGTACCTTTAGGGACATCTACCAAGTCTGTCACACCTTGTTTTTCTGCCAGCAGCAGAACAGATCACAGCTTCTTGGCTGAGTCCACTATAAAGTAGCTTGTGTTTAAGGGGCAGGAACAAAATAATTTTCACTGTATCTTTAAACATTGGATTCACATTCAGGAAAGTGAGAATGTCACACTGTGAGACACACAGGACACAAAATTGAATGAAAGCAAAGGCATGTAACATCTCCCATCTCATTTTCATTCCATGGCATATGCTCATTGAATAAAATAATTCATGAATCATTTTAAATACCTGTCTCTGTTACATTACCACTGCTTTCATCCTTTCTTCTCTCCTTCCATCCTTTCTTTCTTCTTTTCTTCCATTCTTTTTATTGTTGTTTTCCTTAGTACATATCTTAAATACATGTATACTAAATGCATAACTCATTTGACCTGAAACCCAGCTGTTTCTGTTAAAAATCACTGGTATGTTTAAAGAAATTTTTTATTAAGTTTTTTAATCTCATCTACTTACCTGCGTAGTATCTAATTAACTGAACACCGAGTTCCTACATCATTGCTATGTGATCACATACCCATTATCTACAAACTGCCTTTTAGAACAACAAATTATTTTCCTTCAATCAGAAGTAATGTAGATTTAAATTAATTTAAAAACATGGTTTATGTATTGATGTTTTTCCTCATTACAACTTCTTTCAACCAACATTCTCCACAATGGCCAAGGAGGCAACTGGAACATAAAACGTTAGCAGAAAAAGAAATGGTGAGCAAGGGAACTGAAAACATTTTCTGCATAGGCCATATCTTTAGGCAGGTGTAGGATGACTTTACTAAAGCTTCCTCATGGTTTCTCTCTCCACTATCATAGAGTGCATTTCAACACACTTCAAAGTCTACGAGCTAACAGAATATTACAAAACACAGAGGATATTCACTTTTTAATTTAGTAAGGCAAAAAATTCAAACATTGATTTTTCTGATAAAAATAAAACAGTTATCAAAATCGCAATTTTGATATTTCATAAAAATGTATCTAACACTCTTAAAAATTCAATTTTCATGAGCCCAAAAGTTTCCATGTTTGAGTACACTGTTTTTCTCCTCCTGAGATGGAATAGTTTATCATCATGATTCACTCACCAAAGATGTATTCTGAAAAATGTGTCATTCGATGATTTTGTCATTATGCAAACATCATAGAGCATAATTATGCACACCTGGATACTTAACGCAACTACACACTTAGGTTGTATCTCTATGGTTTAGCTTACTACTCCTAGGGTACAAAGCTGCACAACATTTTACTGTGTTGAATACTGTAGGCAATTGTAAGTATTTGCATATCTAAACATATCCAAATACAGAAAATTTACAATAAAAATATAGCATAAAATACAAATAAAATACACCCATATAGGGCGTTTACAATGGATATAGCTTGCAGGACTGGAAGTTGCTCTGTGTGTCAGTCAGTGAGGGGTGAGTGAATGTAAAAGCCTAGGACATGACCGTACACTACCGTAGACTTTATAAACACTGTATATTTGGGATACACCAAATTTCTTTAAATTTCTTTCTTCAATAATAAATTAACCTTAGCTTATTTAAACTATTCTTACTTTAGAAACTTTAAAGTTTTTTTTATTTAAATCTCTGCCTCGTTTTTAACAACTCAGCTTGAAATACAAACAAATTACACAACTTTACAAATTTTTTTCTTTATATTCCTATTTTTATTTTTGTATTAAAAAAATTTTAAACTGTTTTGTTAAAAACTAAGACCCAAACACATACATAAGCATAGGCCCACATATAGTCAGAATCATCATTACCACCAGCTTCCATCAGCACATCGTGCCCCACTGGAAGGTCTCCAGGGACCATGATATGTATGGAGCTGTCATCTATAATAATAATGCTTCCTTCTGGAATACCACCTGAAGCTGTTTTACAGTTCACATTTTTTTTATAAGTAGAAGGAGAGGAGTATAAAATAAAAATAAAATATGCTAAATATGTAAACTAGTAACATTTTTATTTATTACCATTATCAAGTATTATGTACTGTGCATGACTTTATGTGTCCTGTTTCCATACCACTGGCAGAACAACAGATTTGTTAACACCAGCATCACCACAAACAGGAGTAACACATTGTGCAACAAAGTTACGATGGCTATGAAGTCACAAAGTGCTTGGAATTTTTCGGCTACTTCATAATCATATGAGACCACCATTGAATATGCAGTCTCTGCTTGAGTGAAACGTTATTATGCAGCATATGGCTGTGTGTGAATTGGCCATCAACAGGCCTAATCTATTTATGGTCTTTCTCCCTTAGCAAGAGCAGTAGCAAGAATTTACACTTACATAAAGCTTCTTAATACAAATTATATGTAAAATACAATTAATATATAAATATGTAGTGGAACTCATTGACCAATTGCCAAGCATGATAAGAATTCTGCAATTAACAATAGTGGGGTACCCAGGGAGGCAAAATAATTATATTTCCCAATTCTAAATTGAACTAATGATATCAAAGAAGCTTGATATTAAATTACAGAATAACCTTAGCTCAGATATAATTTCTAATTATAAAAATAATGCAAATAATGTAGAAAAATATTTTTATTATAATTATGTATTGAACTTTTATTTTTTCCTTTTTTTAAAAAATATTGAATTATACAGTGTTGTAGTTTTGGAAAAACTCTCAACCTGTGTTTTCCCTGTGATCTAACACCAACACAACAACATAGAAGACTTCTGTGACCTCAAAATACATGGGGATATCTTCCCACCAGCAAGCAAGCCATCAGTTTTGCAGTGGACACCAACTCTGTTTCCTCCATCCAAATCCAACACCATCTACCTGGAGATAATGTCAGATCCCACAGGCTGGGATCTCAGTCCCCAAAACTGAGACACCAGTAACAAGTTTAAGCCTCTGCAACTTCTGAGCAACTGGCTTCAAGTTGGGGTTTCTACATCCCCTCTTGATATTTGATTAATATACTGGAACTGTTCACAGGACTCAGAGAAGCACTGACATTTACCAGTTCATTCTAGAGGATATTCTAAACAATAAAGATGCAGAGATGCACAGGGCAAAGTATGGGGGACAGAGCAGAATTTACATGCCACCTCTGGGTGCACCACCCTCCGAGAACTTCCATGTGTTCAACATCAGGGGGCACTCTGAACCCCATCCTCCTGGTTTTTCATGGAAGCTTCATGATGTCAGCATTCCTTCTCCAAGGGTAAGGGGCAAGCTCTTCTCTAGAATGGGACTCATGACCTGCAATCAGAAGGGCAGGCAGGGGAAGTTTAAAGTTCTGCCATGGAACAGGTGAAAGGAGGGCAGGAGAAGGTCAGAGAGATTCTCTCTCCTGAGGCCTGCTCCTGAGGCCTGGCACACCCAACATTATAACAAAAGACAAATATAACAAGGGCTATGGGAGTTAGGAACCAGGAACCGGAGAAGAAAAATCAACATTAGGTATATATCCTTACACCACAGTTGCATTATATTTTCTCAATTATTTTCAAGAGAACTCCATTTGGTAGGAACAATTATATTTATGTTATATAAACAGAAGCTGCAGCATAGACTTAAGCAATTTACTCAAGGATACACAGCTGTTAAATATTAAAGAAGTAAAACCAAGAAAAGTTCTGGGATTAAAGTACTCACAAATTTAACCACAGTAATAATTCAATATTTATTGGCTTATTTTAGTATGTTAGCATTCTGGCCTGCTTTCTATCCTGTTTAACTGTGTCCTTAGCTTTGGCTCCCTCATTTTCTCCAATGTATGTATTTTAAAATACACAATTATAAACCATCATAAAAGTTGTATAATCATGCTTTCTTCTTAATATGTAAGAATCTATCTAAATATTTTTCAAAGGTTTCTGGTGGTATTTAAACTCCTAGAGATAAATTAATTGAGATTTGACTTTTTAAAAATATCCTCAAATCTCCCTTCAAATATTTCAATTATTTACATATAATATGTCAGTCACAGACTGTTATAATAGCATATAATATTTATTTTACTATATATGTATAACATATACACAATATATTTACATGTGCAATAAATTTAATGCATTACATGTTATACATTATCTATAGTGTATAATACATAAATACAAATATCAAATAAGATATATTTTAAAAATTTATATACATACAATAAGTGTTTTAACTACTATACCAGAAAATCCTATACCTGTATGATATTGCCGATTTCATTTATTCTCACCAATGCTATTATTTTGTCTTTGACTTACTTTTAAATTTTATAAAAGGCATGTTTGTTTGTTGATATGGTTTGGGTTTGTGTCCGCCGTTGTTGGAGGAGGGGCCTGGTAGAAGGTGATTGACTCATGGACAGATTTCTCCCTTGCTGTTCTCCTGAAAGTGAGTCAGTTATCACAAGATCTGGCTGTTTAAAACGGTGTAGCACCTCGCACTTCTCTTGCTTCCTCTTGCTCTGGCCGTGTAAGACATGCCTGCTTTCCCTTTGCTTTCCGCCTTGATTGAGTTTCCTGAGGCCTCCTCATCCATGCTTCCTGTACAGCCTGTGGAACCATGAGCCAATTAAACCTCTTTTCTTTATAAATTACCTAGTCTCAGGTAGTTCCTTACAGCTGTGTGAGAATGGACTGATACGTTTGTCTTAAAAATAGAATTCCTTAAAGTAAAAAATATATAAACAAAAAAAGTTTGGATATTAGGAAAATGTGTCTATGCAGAGAAAATTAAGATTACTATTTTTAGCATTTTAAATTTAATATGTAAAACATAAGCATGATATACTTCATACACTGTTTTGTAAAATGAAAAATGGTTGAATATCAAGGACAAATATATGCAGGAACCAGTATATTGCCTGTATTTCTTTCTGTGACTCCCACTATCATAGCTCTCATCCTTTCTCCTTTTTTTTTTTTTTTGTTTTTCTTTTTCTGGATTGTGGAACCCTCAATCTTTCCAGTTTATACAATAGTAAATTATACAAGATATCCTCAAACCTTTTTATCTGACAAGCCAACATACCAAATTCTCTCTCAATCCTTGTTTGAAAAGTTATCATTTAGAACTCTGATTTATTATCGGACAGCAGCCATCAATTGCAGATGGCAAAAACACTTTTAAAGTAAACTATAAGGAAATGAAGGGAGGAAAAGGGTAAAGTCTGGAAAAGTTTTGTTGTGCAGAGAATGTCATTGTTTGCATTAAAATCTGATATCAGATAATCAAAGCATAAACTGAGTCTTAATGCTTATATTCTTGTTGCCACAAATCACTTTTAATAATATGAAATACATTGAAAACATTCCAATAAAATGCAATTACATGCCTGAATAAGGAACACAATCCAAAGTAATATCCCACTGTAGCAACTAGAGAGGCGGAGGGGTGGCTGCTGTTTTGAGTTCACACACTTACTTTGGCTTTTGGTCTAAGGGTTCTGCCAACTATTGTCTTAATGATTATATTTTTCCACCATCAAGTGCTGTGTATGCAGTAGAGAGTTAAAGGAAGATTGCTCTTAAGTTTCATATTTCCTAAATTGGAAAATAAATAGTAGTTTTGCAATGGTCTTCATGCTAGAAAATTTATTAAGTGGATAAGGGCTCTGATGTAAATGAGAGAAGTAACAGTCCACAGGCACAATTTGTTAACTGCCTCCTATTATTTTTTAATGAGCAAGATATGGAGAAGAATAGGTAATTGTGGCTTATTTTGCCTTAATTGACTAATTTCTGTTTATGCAGATTCCTGTATTGACCCTTTTCCAAAAGGATAATATGAACAATCTCTTGTTTAGAACACTTGGTGTTTTGCTGGACTCATAACTCATTTAAATATCAGTTGACTTATCTATTTCACATTGTGGACTTTATTGACATTGAATTTCATAATTATTTCTTAAACATACTATTTGAATCCCCGAAATCCTTTTTTTTTTTTTTTGAGACTGAGTTTCATTCTTGTTCCCCAGGCTGGAGTGCAGCGGCATGGTCTTGGCTCGCAGTAACCTCTGCCTGCTGGGGTCAAGCAATTCTTCTGCTTCAGCCTCCTGAGTGCTAGGACTACAGGCACCTGCTACCACGCCCAGTTAATTTTTGGTATTTTATTAGTAGACACAGGGTTTCATCATGTTGCCCAGGCTGGTCTTGAAATCCTGACCTCAGGTGATCCACCCACTTTGGCCTACCAAAGTGTTGAGGTTACAGGTGTGAGCCACCACCCCTGGCTGAATCCCCCAAATTCTTAAAACCACTATCCAAAGCTGAGGTATGTGCTTTACGTTTTTATTGTTAGTGGAAAATCTTGATTTTATTTTCATCATCTTATATAGCTATAAAACATTGCTTCAAAGAGCATGGATCTAAACACTTTTAGCTGGTATGACTAATATTTTTCGTGAAATGTCATCACAAACATCAATATGCATTCTAATCTAACAGTCTTTAATCATAGTGGGAAAATACATAAGGAGTGGTTAGGGTGAGATGTAGCACTCCTCCAAAGCAGTTTGCAGATGACTTTGTTCCCACTGCTGTGAGATATCTTAATTCCAATGCATAGATGTCCATAATTTCCTGGCAAGCATTGTGATTTCAGGTTTAAAATGCCATGTAGCAGTGTTTCATCATGTTTCGTGATTGAGTCTCTTTTTTCAGATCAGTGACTCTATCTAAAACTCTCCCCACCTAAAAAAGTCATTGATTCTGTTTGTTTTGACTATTTTAAAATAAGACATGGAGGATGGGTGTTTCTCTTCTTTGAAGGCTTCTTGAAGACTAAAATTTCCAGAAAAGAGGGTTCTAAATAAGTAATACCATACATGCTCATTATTGCTTTTTAAATTAAAAAAATACTAGATGTATTTATTAATCAATTAATAAATAAATATTAATCAAGGTTTGACAAAGAAACAGACCCAACAGAATATATATGTATATTTATCCATGTATGTACATGTAAGTGTATATATATCAATATATGCATATATATACACAGAGAGAAATTTATTATAAGGAAGTGGTTCTCCCAGTTGCACAGACTGGCTATTCCAAAATCTGCAGAGAATACCAGCAGGCTGGAGATTCCAGGGAAGAGTTGATGTTGCAGTTCTAGTCTCCAGAAGGTTGACCATAGGGAGATTTTTCACTTTCTCAAGGTCTTTTTTTTTTTTCTTAAGTCTTTTGACTAATTGACTGAGGCCCACCTATATTATGAAGAATAACTGGCTTTATTCAAAGTCTACTGATTTAAATATTAGTCTTGCCTAAAAAATACTTTCACTAACAACATTTAGACTGATGTTCGATTAAATATTCTAATACAGCCTAGTCACATTGAGACATTAAATTATAGTAGCATAAATTTGCTAAGTAATGTAAATCTCAAATATTTTATCTCAGAATCTTTAAACAATTGATGATTTGACACCCAAAACATCTATGAAATTTGTATTGCCACTATGTTTTTATAGTTGCTGAAAATGAGGAAGAAGAATCTATTCTGGTTTTTTGGGTGTAAAACTTAAAATGAATCCAAATCACTGAGACTAAATTTACTGCCTAAGTTATACCTGAAAATAGAAAGAAAATGGCAAGAAACAGTTGTGTTCCAGGTAGTTTGTTTTTCATAATCTGTTACCAAGGAGATTTTTAAGAGCTTCAGAAATCTGTTCTAGTGTAAAAATAAAGTCAAAGGCTTCTGTTAAATAACCATTAAAAGTGTACAGAAGAGATCTATAAATTCTTAATATTAAAGGGAACTTCACCAAATTCGTAGTATATTTTTTTTTTTAAAAAAAGCCCATCTTACTGGGCCTTACCATTGGAAAAAGCTGGATTCTTTTAAGACTCAATACAACATAACTGCTCTGAGCATATCCCCCAACTGCCCAAGAATCATCTAGAAATAATAGCTGATTCTGTCAGTTCTGAGCAAGACAGTCTTAACAAACCTTCAACTTCCATTTAGGCTTCTTATTCAATTCTAATTCCCAGTAATGCCTGCCATAATTACATGTCTTAGAATCAGAACAGCAGAGCAGAAATAAAGCTTTCTTGTTTCATAACAAAGATTGTGTTTTGTCTTTCCATATTGCATAATTTTCCTATACCCAAAGATGTTAAGCTGAGGATGTACTGTTTCAAGATGTAGAATCACATTAGCTTGAAATAGCTTAATAATTTTGTCCAACCCAGAATATTGTAGAAAACTGCACTTCTTATTTCTTTAATCAAAATAAAAATAAATCAGGATATTTTAAGTTTCTGTCATTCAGGTGAACACTTGTAGCTTCAGTAATTCCAGTTCAGTGTGCACATATGTGCTTTCTAACTCCCTCACTAGACATTTTAATGTAAATATATGATCTGAGAATTGTGTAAGGTTTTTGTTTAAGTTTTTATAATGTCCATCCCTTCACCTTTCATCTGTCTAATAATAGTCTCTTGGTCACTCAGTAAAAACAATTTAAGTTGCTCAAATTCAGAATGTATTTCTTTCTTCTTCTCTCCTAGGTTCTTTTTCAACTCCACTGATTTATTGGCTTACAAATTTATCACTGTTTCAATTCCTTCCACACAGTTCTTCAAATTTGATGCTGCATTGTAGAATTTTCCTGGGGTGGAAGCAGCTGTCTTAATGAGGCAAATGTAGTGCTTCCAGTGTTTTGAGGAGAAACTGCACTGTTTCACAAAACCTCTAGGTCCTTCTTACGGAGAAGAGTCAGAAACAGATTATATTTATTATAGATAGTTTTCTGTCTTGTGTTTTCTTTTTGCTTTTTCCTGATCTGCAGTACCTTAGCAATTTCAGTCAAATTATCAGCTAGAGATGTCGCCTGAAGTTCTTGTCTGGGTGGTAAAAATGGCAGACAGAATTGGAAAAGGTATCTAGAACTTTCCAGGATATATCAATACAGGAGCCACAGAGGTTGTGCCCATCATTGATGGACAATGAGTCTTTCAAGTAATCCAAAAGGATGGGCAGCTAAAATCCTCCTGGAGGTTGGCAAGGGTTGTCACAAATTCCACTAAGCCATGACCAAAGGTGGTAGGCTACAGAAAGCAAGGCCTCCCTCTCTAGAGCTCAAGAATGAATGAAAATGGGTATCTCACCTGAAACCTCAAAGACTGACTGGCTGTAGGTTGCAACGATCCTACCAAAGTCTTATTTAGTCCTCTGCCTCTTAGCTTCAGAAGCATCTTGCATGTCCATCGCATATCAGCTCACCTAAAGTTAGGCACAATGACTTTCTTCAAGAAAGTAGCCAGAGGTCCAAGCAACTAATAATTTCTTTACAATGTAGACATCTAAATAATATTAACTTTATCCAATAATGGGACAAACTAATTGCCAGAAGCAGATGGCTCAGAGACTCAGGCCTGAGGTTGTGCAGAAGCCTCTGAGTTATGTTCAGCCCAGGACTGGTGAAACCCCAACACACCTCCAAGGATGGGTTTCTGCAAAAAAGGTGCACACACAGCCCACACCATGATTGGGGATTACCCTGGAAGCAGCCTTTGTAATCTTTTGAAAATCATTTTACACACACACACACAAACACGATACAACTAAAACATGTAAACCTGAAAATAAATTCATCCACAATCTTCAGAGAAAGAAGTTTGCCACCTTTGCTTTTATTCTCGACCCACTTTAGTCTCTTTCCAAAAGTAAACCAGATTAATTCGGTTAAAACGTCATGTTGCTCTTCCATGCCCATGATAGTTAGTGTGGCCATTGATCCAGCAACACATTCTGGAGATACATTCTAGACCTACTGAATCAGAAATTCTGGAGAGAGAGCTCTGCAATATTTTTGACAGTTCTTTTAGGTAATTTTAATGCAACTAAATGTTGACAGCAATTGCTCTCCATAAAACTTTGCAATGGGTTCCCCAGAATTAAACATCCTTACAGTGCTATAGAACTTAATGATATTTTTTCTTCTCATGCCTTTTCTCTGTTTGTTAACCTTTCCAGATGCACTGCTTTCTTGGCTGTTTGTCCCTTGAATAAATTGCTTTCCATAACATCTTCCACTGTACTTTTCCTTTCCATTGCATAATGTCTTCCCCAGAGATTCTTCAATAGGCCACCTCTTGACTTCAATTTCACTCTTCCAGTGAGTCCCTTTTTACCCCATGCCTAAAATTTACAGCTTCCCACTGAGAATCTCTATCCACATTCCTTGTTACGGATTCTCCTTAATACTCCTACCTACCATGTTGTATTTTCATTTAATTTTCTTAGTAATTGTCTACTCTCTAGGATAGATCCTGAGGTCTGAGATCCCTGAAAACAGATTTTTGTTTGTTGTTTTTCTTGTTTGGTTTATTTTTGAGGTTCAAGAATATATAGTAATGGCATGGCAATGCATGATAAATTGGTGTGTCATGACTGAATGAAGACAACATTTTACATAGATTAAAAATACATTCTAAAAATTAATATATCATATATTCATTTTATAGTACAATGGGATAGTGTGTCTTTCAAAATATATTTGTTCTACCTATATTTTACTTTTAAAAAATGCACACTTGCTCTCAAATGTAGGTTTTCTACTTGGAATTTTAGGATGGATGACTATTACATAATTATGTTATATACACCATTGAACTACTGTATATGACAGTCCCTATTTTTACAACAAATTTATGTGTTTTACTTTTCATTTTCCCTATATTTTCATTTTTTCATCCTACAGTGAAAAACCAATACTTTATGAATTTTTTTCTCATTTTTTTCATAAATTCTCAACAATATTGGAATTATAACATATTTTCACATTTTATGTATTTAAAAGTATGTAGAACATGTCCCATATTAGGGGAAAATGTATTATTTCAGTTGACAGTTATCTCAACTAAGATGCTATTCACAAAGAGTAAATTCTTTTCAATTTTTTTGTAAAAACTATTTTTGTTCTAAGGTTAGTTTTCACCCCTTTAAGTTTGTAAACTCTCTTTTATATGTGACTTACTCCAAAATTGCTTTAACATTGTATATTAGAAACTAAGAAACATATTAATGGCTATCCCTTAAAGAATTCTTTTCAGTACTCTACCTAATTTTACTAGCTCTCAAACAAAACAGTCTTTGAACAAGTAAAAACCACATGCACATGGACTAAGAAATTTGGATTTTAATGAATTTGCTGCTTATGCCTTTAACCAATTTAATCTCCTGGGTATCTAATTCTTCATTTACAAAATTAACATTTTGGTTTCTAGACTTCAGTAGTTTGTTCTGATTTTACCTTCTTAAAAATTGCCACTTGTTTTAGACTTAAGTTTGCCTTTTTACTCTTAAACAGATTTCCTTGTAAAGTATAGATTTCAAACTTCTTCATTTCATTTGCTGACACTGAAATGTTTATTACCAGGGATTATGAACAAAAGAGCTTCCGGAAGTGTACTTTTTTTTTTTTATGGGTCAACCTGTACACTAAATATATATTTATCACATTAGGCTTATTAATATTTTTCTAATTCTCATTATTTATCCATTTTCAGAAAGTTTATTCTGACCAGATAGGGAAATACATGTTAACATGTTTTCTGTTTTATCAGTTTGGATTCAAATGGTTTTGTAGCTCACAGTTTCCCCTTCACTATGGGACCTCTATTAGGTTCAGTAATGATAGCATACTTGTAGTATTTTTTCTAGGTTTTTGTTCTTTTTCTTCAATTTTATGAAATAAATTTCACAGTAGAACTCATCTTTTCTAATTACTTTTTTTCAAGAATCATCTTTTTTCTTTGATTTTTTTTTCTTGGAAAAAATTGAGGGAAGGATGAATAAAGAAGTAGATGGTCAGTTTCATCCATGAAAATAATATGACATCTACGGGCACTAAACCACATAAAAATAACAGTGTGGCACAAGAAAAGACAGTCATATGAAATTACATTGCTTCAGACTTTTTAGATAACAAAGACATTTTTATAGAAAATCTAGAAAATCTAGGGGTGAGAAAGATAAAGCCTTTTATTTGTTGCTTATTAAGAAAATGTTTTGTGTGACAAAATTTTAACTATAAATGATTTCCTTTATAGGAAATGTGAAATGAAAAAAGAATAGATGTTTTATATAGTTCTGAAGCCCTGAGGTTTCAGTTATATAAACAAGGGTTGAACGAAACACCATATTAAAACTTTATAAATTTTATTTATTTACCAGAATTATATGCCTTTTCTTTTGCAATGTCAATGAATATATTGCTTACCTCTAGTGCTAAGGCCAACTTTCCTTTATAGGGACCACAGAATTTCTCCAAGGGCTGATTTTAGTTACTGTTGCTAGTTCTCTTTTTATTACCTCTGTAGATATCATCTGTCTACAGTTCTTTACTTTTCAAAGTGAGCTTTGCTATTTATCAACTCTAGATATGTCTGAGGGATACAAGAAAAAAAAAAGCCTCAGAATATACAATATAATACTTTCTTTCCTCATCTCTTGAATTTTACTGAGAACTGTTTCACCTATAATATTAACAGTAGTAATGGCTCTCATGTGACTAGTTATTTTGCCATTGAAAAAATATTAATTTTCATTAAAATTCTATTTAATAAATGAAAATTATTACCAAACAAATATGTAAATGATTTCATTTTGGAAGATATTTTTCTGCAATTTACTTATAGTTGTGTACTGCCAATTTTTTACTACTTAAATAATCATGTGCTAAACTTTTTCTTAAATAATTATGTGGTAAACTTGATGTATTTATGACTCAAACTTTCTGACAAGATATTTTTTATCATCAACAAAGATATGGCAGATGAAATAGCTATTTTAAACATATACATACAATTTTTAATACAGTCAATGTTGGTGGTAATAAATAAGCTAACTTGTTAATCCCAAAAGAGTTATTTTAACATTTATCTATTTTTGTGTTTACTGGGAATTAGTTTTTAAAATGTAATCCATTTCTTTTTCTGAGAATAAGCCTTCGTATCCTACTTCTAGGATAATTTACTAGACCTAAATTAATCCATTATGATTCTTCTCAAGAGTGCTGTATGTGGAATAGATAAGAGATTGAGGATAAAATGGAAGAGAAAAGTAATGAAAGTGATACAAACTAAACTGAGTACCAAGAGACTCTCATAGACCACTAAATGAGGATAATTATCAACTATGAGAGATAATGACAAATAAATTAAGGATATGATTAACTTAATTAATGTACCTGAATGATCAAAGATTTAAAGAGAAAAAAAGAGACCACTAGAAGGACATTTTAGTTTTGGTGTTCAAAGACGTTTGTGGGAGGCAGTGATGCAGAGCCATAAGAAGATAAGGGAAAGATGGGCACATGAGTAAAGATCAGGCCTGGGGAGAGAATTCCAGATAGAGAAAGGAAAAAGCACGTTTTTCCTAAGTTGGGAAGGATTCTTATTATGCATAACATTGACATACATATGTATATATATATATGTGTGTGTGTGTGTGTGTGTGTGTGTGTGTGTGTGTGTGTGTGTATACACACATATAGATTATATTTTTTATAGTTATATATATTAGAAAAGCACATGTATGTATATGTGCTTTTATAATATAATATATATTATATATTTTCTAATATAATATATATTTTTTCTATATAATATATATATTTTCTAATGTAATATGTATAATTTCCAATATAAAATATATATTATATTAGAAGAGCACATATATATATTTTTTAGCATCAGAGTGTAATAGTCTTTAAATCTTTCATTCCTTTCATCTGCTTTTCTTTCTTTCTTAACATTGTTATTTCTTTTACTCTTTAACAGACATTTGAGGGTTTATTTTTCTGAGCACATACTTAACTATGTAACATGAGTTTTATTGTGTGGTATCTGTTCTTACTGTTCTTGTCTACAAAATTGAGATGAAAATAGCACACATTGGGCCAGGCACAGTGGCTCATGCCTGTAATCCCAGCACTTTGGGAGGCCAAGGCAGGTGGATTATCTGAGGTCAGGAGTTCAAGATCAGCCTGGCCAACATAGTGAAACCCCGTCTCTACTAAAAATACAAAAAATTAGCCAGGCGTTGTGGTGGACACCTATAATCCTAGCTACTCAGGAGGCTGAGACAGGAGAATTCCGTGAACCCAGGAGGTAGAGGTTGCAGTGAGCCAAGATGGCACCACTGCACTCAGGCCTGGGTAACAGGTCAAGACTCCATTTCAAAACAAAAACAAAAACAAAACAAAAGGAAACAAAACAAAACAAAAAAAAAACATTTTCTAGGGTTGTTGTGAGGACTGAATGAATAAATATAAAAGTCTAAAAAGACAGACAGCAATTGATATGGTTTGGCTTTATTCCCACCCAAATGTCACCTTGAATTGTAGCTCCCATATACCCCACGTCGGAGGGACCAGGCAGGAGGTAATTGAATCATGGGGCAGGTAATTCCTGTGCTGTTTTCATGATAGTGAATGAGACTTATGAGATCTGTTGGTTTTACAAAGGGCAGTTCCCCTGCACCTGCTTTCTTTGCCTGCCACCATGTAAGATGTGTCTTGCCCATTCTCCTTCTGCCATGGTTGTGAGGCCTCCCCAGCCATGTGGAACTCCATTAAACCTCTTCTTCTTTATAAATTACCCAGTCTTAGGTATTCCTTCATAGCAGTATGAAAATGGACTAATATAGCAATATAAAAACTGTTCACTGTATGTTAGCTAGTTTCCCCTTCCTCTTCTCTTCATTATTATTCTTAATAAAATCCATGTTTTATTATGCAGTATTTGTGTACTATTTTATAGTGTTCAGTTTTGTTTAGTGCACATTATAGAAAGATTGTGTTCTTCTATTTAAATTTTGTAATTTTTGAAATCTAGATAGTATTTTTCCTCCACTATAATATCCATTTAAAAATTAGGACACATATATTTCTTTGTACTTGCACTTCACCCAATTATACAGTTTCTTTTGTCACCTCCAATTGCACTATCCATTTTAATTTTATTCATATTCATAAAAATTATATTCAGTAATGTAACAGAAGCAATTTAGCATTATCTCTATAGTTAAATTTTTTTTATTGCTATGCAAACAATTATCCCAAAGCTTCATGTCTTAAATCTGAAAACATTTGCTACTAGTCCATCACTGTGGACCAGTATTCCAAAGGTTGCTTAGCTGAGTGCCTCTGGTTCCTGATCTCTTATAAGCTACAGGCTAGAATGCAGTTGTTGGCAGGATTCCACACCTAATGGTAGGCAGAGGCCCTGAGTTTCTCAGGGACTCAGGACTTCTCCATTTAGGCATCTCCTTAGTGCAGCTCACATCACGACAGCTGGCTTATCTCAGAGCAAGCATGGGAGAGACAGGACACAAGATGAAAGACTTTTGCAACCTATACTTGAAACTGACTTCTACCATATTCTTTTCATGAGAAGGAAACATCAAAATGTAGCCCACATTTAAGAGGAAATAATTACTCAAGGGAGTTAAGTACCAGGAGGCAGGGATCATCAGGGGGCCTCTTACCAGCTGCCTATCCTATTGCAAATGGGCTCAGCGCTCAGAGCTTGATCTTTTATCGCCACGGAACAGCATGTTTGCATTATTTATTTTGATTTTTCTTATGTTTGTTCTGAGTTTCCACCATCAAATAGGTCTTCCTACTTTGAAACTTGAGATTTTAGTTTCATATTTTAAGATTTGTTCTTTATAGCTACATTTAAATCCTAGGTAACATAGTAATGGATTCTGCATAGTCTGAAGATATCATACCAGTCTTTTATGGATCTTGGTGCTGAGAAAAATTCTATCTCAAGTTAACCTTATTTGTTCATTTTATGTGATTTTCTTCATAGACATAGGCCAATTATATGCTAAAGAAATAGAAGTAGGGCAATGATCTGGGTCAGATGGAAATTTCAAGTTACTTAGAATACCTTATAACAGTTTATTTACAAGTCAGTTTTGACTTTTACCCTCAGGGTGTATTAATGATAGTAAGCACGGACTGGGTAATTACTAAGAGGCAGATATTGAGTTTAGTATAACCTACATTATTTTAATTGCTATGAAAAGCCTGTGTGATAGATGCTTTTTTCCTCCAATTCTACAATTGTTGAAAAAGGACCAAAAATTTATTTTGCAGAATTATTTAAACTAGACATGCTAGAGCATCTAAATCTTTTCAGAAATATGATGTGACCTATTTACTCTTTGATAACTACTCTAGAGGTATCTATAGCTGTAAATTAAAGATATTGATAAACATATTATTGAAAATATTAGCATGTCTATATTAAACATGGGGACATGCATAGGTAACAGAGTTAATAAATATTTTAAATGTCCTTTTAAAGGACATCAAGTAAGTTTGTACCAAATCTTTACAATATTTTATATGTCAAAGCCATTGAATTTTGGAATTGCAGATAGGCGGATGTTAGCATGTGAATTTAGAAACCTGTATGCAAAGGCTAGTAGCTGGCCAGTGGTTTCCCTGGGATTTTAAGCCAGGTGGCATAACTTCAAGATCCATATTTTTAAGTGTTCCATATCAGTACCTTGGACAAGTATGGTGATACTCAATTTGGAGATTCTTCTTCCATTTAGAATTCCTCCCACCTGGAATCAAATACCAATTCTGAGACTTACTAAGTGTTTGTGATTTTGAATAATTTGTTAACTCTTTTTGATAACCCTGGATGATGAAATGTGGTAGTTGCCGGTGTGGTCACACCAAATATCCTTCAATACCAATTACCGTGCTTTGAGAAATTGTTTAATCAAGTCCCCCAAAGCTCTTATCTTAGGAGGCAAGTGGTCTGAATCCTAAGACAACACTTAAAACTGATGATTCATTACTACCAATTTCATTGCTAATTTCCTGGCTAAAATAAAAACATTCATGTTGACTTCTACTACACATGGATTCAACTCACTTACCTTTTAAAAGATTGATATGATTTGGCTGTGTCCCCACCCAAATCTCATGTTGAATTGTAGTTTCCACAGTTCCCACATGTCATGAGAGGGACTTAGTCAGAGGTAATTGAATCATAGGGGTGGTTACCCTCATGCTATTCTCATGTTCTCATGCTATTCTCATGTTCTCACAAGATCTGATGATTTTATAAGGGGCTTTCCCTTTCATTCAGTGCTCATTTTTCTCCTTCCTGCCACCATGTGAAGAAAATCGTGCTTGCTTCTCCTTCTTCCATAACTAAGTTTCCTGAGGCCTCCCCATCCATACTGAACTTAGTCAATTAGTCCTTTTTCGTTTATAAATTATGCAGTCTCAGGTATGTCTTTAGTAGCAGTGTGAGAACAGACTAATACAAAGACACTCATGTGATATTCCCAATTTCCAGGAATAGTTTTTATTAAATAGTTTTTATTAAAACTATTAGAAAACTGGGTTGTAAATTTAAAAAGTATAATGAAGATGGGTGTAATTAAATACAGTTACAGAAACAAGTTCTAAACAATTCCTACACTTACAATACTAATTTCATGCAGTAGCGCTTACGTTCTTTTTTCTCTTTTGGCTTTTTAACTTTAATGATATTTAAAATATAAGAATCACTTAAGCACTATGCCACAAGGAGTGTCACATTTGATATATATGATTTTATAAGTGGATTTTTTTCTCAAGGTCAGGGAGACTATGTGGATTTGCTCATCCCTTCCACTTTCACTGAGTAGATCACTCTTCTGAAACTGATACATAACTTTCCTACCCATAGTTCCGTAGTTTTACTTCACACATACAAATGTATTACAGCATTATTTATAAAATTTTGTAAACAACCTAAATGTTTATCAATATGGAAATGGATACCTTAGTTTTAAAATTATACATACAATTATTAAGAAGTATATTTTAAAAATATATATCTTATTGTTTTATCCTTTAAAAGTTCGTGAGTAAGAATACATGAAAAAGGCTTGCCAGGTATGCTGATAATGTTGTCTGTCTTAGCAACTTTGAGTGGAAATTTTTTAAAAACAATGAATTTCCTGTAATTTATTCAGAAAATATTCTTCAGAATGACCATTAACTAAAACTGCAAAAATTATGTTGCTAACAAAAGAAGTGCAATTAGAAAATACTGACTGTAATCCAACTATGCCATAGGGTAACAACATTTAATTTGATTTGCTTTGCCAGTAATGTAAATTATGCTGACATGGAAATACGGTAGCAATTTTAGCAACTAGAGTTATATTTTGCTTAGCAAAGCTAGAAATCATATAATGATGTACATCTGGATGACTTGAGGGTTAAAGTTTAAGTATATCTGGCTAAATTGATCTACTGCTAAATGTTATCCACAGATTTTATAGTTTTCTAATTTGAGTTGTGTGATTTCAGAGAAGTATAGTTGTAAAATAAAAACTAAACACTTTTGGTCATTATTTTTGTTATTTACTTGTGCTTTTTCAAATTAATTGAGGGATAAAATTTCTAGGACTTACGCTGTCAAATTTTAATTAAAAAAGAAAAAGAACAAATTCATATTCGTGAGCTTAGAGAAATCCTTAATATTTTTAATCAGTGAATGCCTACACCACAGAGAAAATTGTGCTGATATACATAGAAAAACACTAATTGCAGATTTCAAATAAGTGTTCTTTAGATTCTAATGAAGAAAAAATATACATTATGTTTTCATGATCAGCCATTACTGTATTTGACAACATCCAGTAACTGGTAAAATTATAATATCATATTATTATGTTGTATTTATATACAGAAAGTGTAGTTTTACTTTCAGTTTCCCAGGCTGCTATGCGCTTTCATTCATCGTCTCCTACAAAGAGAACCTTTACTGGGCTGCTAATTATTTGGGTTGTCTTTACTGTGGCTAAGATTGAGAACTAGACATAGGTGGTCTGAATCTAAAATGCAGCCAGATTTTTATCTAAACAATTGCAGTTTTTATTGCTTGATTGAATCTAATTCTTCTTCTTTCTTTCATGATGTAATCTACAAGCATTGGAATAATTTGCTAGTTGGAAATGAAACAAGAAAAATTACTTGAATGATGTTAAACTGGAGTACTTAGTTAAAATATTCCAGTATGGTGTCATACAGTTTTGCTTTCCATTGGCATATGTTTAAACATGTATAGAGTGAGCTGCATAATTTTCCATGGGTTCCTTATTCATATCCTTATAATATTTCTTCTTATCAGCATACAAAATTAATTCCTTTTGTAACTAAAACCACTTATCAAGTAGCATTTGTTTTCACTGCAGAAAAAAATAGGTTTTAAGGAATACATTGATAAACAGTGAAAAAATTCAAACCATGTATAGGTCTATCCTGAGAGCATAAAAGAACAGGAGGCTACAAAATTGGTACAATGCTTTGCTGTGTCTTCTAGCAGGCATTTTTCTCTTTCATTTGTTCCCTAAGGAAACTTGACATTCCCCTGAAATCCATACTAATATGTTTGATCTCAAAATATTATCTCACTTTGGAATATTAAGTGGGAAATATTAAATATAAAATTTCCTGTGTCAAATATGTGCCCAATAAGTTTTGTGTTCAAATATAAAGAACCTTTATTTAAACTACTCTAGGGAATATGCTTGGCATTAGTATGTAAGAATTTTAAAGACACACTTTTAAACTAGAATACTTACTCTAGAAATAACTCCAAACATGTAATAACACATTTACATGTAAAAATTTATACATGGGAAAATAAAATTAATATATTACCTGTATAATGCAAATAATAAAAACAAGTAAGATCTTAAAAATAAAATTTTCACGAATTATGCTTATCATCAAGGGATTGTATCACTTTTACAACATATATAAGTCACTAAGTAAAGGATTTTTTAGTTTACTGGCTCATTAACATTTGTTAAGCAATGTAAGGGCAGGTATCTATCTTCTCCTCTATTATATAGAGAAATATAAAGAAAAATACTGGGAAAACTGCATTAAAAAATAACAGTATAGGAGTCACTTCTAATTGTCTATCAATATGTATTTTCTTTCTTCTTTAGCAAAAACCTGAATATTTTGGTTAGGTATTGTGCAACCTGCAATAAAGTATATGATCATCAATATCCCTTGCAGCTATATGTGACTAGGTGACCCATTCTGGCCAGAGATATAATCTCAAGAGTTTTATGGGAATTCTGGGAAATCTCATTCAAAGTGAGAAGGTATGCCCTTATGTCTCTCCTCCTGCCTGATGAATGTGGTCCAGGAAAAAGGGATATGCCAGAAAAATTAGTAATATAAAGATCCCAAGTCAATGATAAATATATAAGACCATAACATTATTACTGGAGGGATACATCAAGAATTGGTTTTTGAACAAAAGAAGTAATAGTCTATAATGCTTAAGCCACTGTAATTTTCTAGATACTAGAAGCAGAATATAATTTATAATCAGTACAGAATTTGGAATATGGAAATTGGATTCTAAAATACCAGAAAGCTAGTGATGGTTTGATCCAATGAAGGAGATACACCTCTCTCTCTCTCTCTCTCTCTCACTCTCTCCCTCCTCTCTCTCTCTCTCTGTCTGTGTGTGTGTGTCTGTGTGTCTGTGTATGTGTGTGTGTGTGTAGAGAGACAGACAGAGAATGAGAGTGAGAGAATTTATAATTTGCAGGTTGAAAATCTGATAACGCTTCGAATGAGGGAGCCAGACCTATGTTAATCTCTTACCTGCTGACTTACAAGTCAGAAAACCTGCTAACTGTGGTAACAGCATTAACAAAATTATAAGAACATAGTCCAAACATTAATGGCAATGTCTGGAGGCTTTTCTCCAATTACATTATTCTTACTGGGTTTTCTTGGAAAAAAGAGCTGAAGAGTACTCCCTCTTGGAGACTACATATAAGCTAAAAACAAATAATTAACAAAAAAGGGCCCAATGAAAACCAGCAGGAAATAGGTATTTAGCTTGCCTCATGAAACTTAAAGTAACATATCTTTTAATTATCAATACAGATAAAATAAGATATACAAACAATAATACTGGAAAAGCAATATTTATCAAAAGGCTAATTGTATTAATAAACAAGGCAGCTTATATATCAATAGGTTTAAAAAGGAGAAAAATAATGAACTAACATAAATGTGAGACAAATACAAATGGCCAATAAATATATGAAAATATTCTCTACTTTCTTCATCATTATAGAAGTACAAATTCAAGCTAAAATAAAATAAAATATTTTAGGTCAAATAGCCAAAAATAAAATTATTTGTAATACCTAGTTTGGACTATGATGTCAGGAAATGGACACCTTTATGAATATTCACAGTAATATGAATAAATATTATAAATAGCTTCACCCTCAGTTTCCATCATGTTTTGCCATCAAATGAGTCTTGGTCATGTCAATTTTTGTTTCCAAATGCCAAAGTTTTCAGTTTTTGTGCATTTGTTTGATTATCATATACTTTATGAATTTTATTTGACAACTTGTATTCATTTACTCATTGATCTCTTTTCCAACCCGCTTATTCCAGTTCAGGATAGAGGGTGGTTGAGCCTCTCCTGGCAGCTCAAGACTCAAAGCAGGATTCAATACTGGACAGGGTGCAATTTCATGACAGGGTGCACATACACACACCCCTCACTCATTCACACTGGGACAGTGTAGACACGCCCATGAACCTAATGTGCACATCATTGAGATAGGGAAGGAAACCAGAGAACTTCGAGAGGAAATCCACAGGAACATGGCAAGAGGGTAAAAACTCCATGCTGACAATGGACATGGCCAGGAATACATTTTTAAATTTTCTCATCAATGCTATAATGAAATATTGTTAAAGAAAATGAAGTTATTTAAGGACCTGCTGTATTTCCAGTATAGCGGAATTAAGTAGAAGATTAGAACTGATAAAGAACCTTAAAGGGAAAGTGATTCTACTCAGAAATCAGTAAATGTAGAAAGTCACTTGGCCTCCAGAGGCAAGAATCAAAAAGGAGAGTTGGTGCTGCCAGAGCTCACAAATTCACATGGAACTGAGGATGTGGGAACACTGTCCTTGAACACCCTGGTTACTGAGCAGGAAACCAGAAGCCTCACCTCACTAACAAGAAGAGGTTGGGTCCCTCCAAGGACACTGACACCTTTGGATGGGCCAACAACCGTGTGAGAGCCCCAATCACCTTTCCTTGACTATCACTTCAGCTCTAGGATTCTGAAGCAGAATATACATTATTTTTTCTTTTTCTTGGATTTTATGTCTCATTGGCCAAATTTAATAAGAAACTAATGGGTAAGAGATTCTGATAAATACAATAGCCAGGTCCCCTTGCCTGTCTTCTGTGCATATCAGAAAATAAGAAAGTCTTGCTTTTTTCACAAGAAAGAAAAAAATCCCAATGTGGTCATGTATAATTTGTATTGCTAATATAAATTATATCAGAGTATTAATCATTTTTCCTTTTTATTTTGGTAACATGGTTTCTTTTTGCCTATGGTCTTTGTATTCTATATTACCAAATTCATCATAAATATTCCACTGTTTATTTTTAGATTCTTTTGTAATGTTTTAAACATAGTTATTGAAAAAAGTTTTTTATTTATGCTCGCCATCACTGCTCATTAGAGAAATGCAAATCAAAACCATATTGGGATACCATCTCACACCAATTAGAATTGTCATCATTTTAAAAAATCAGCAGACAACAGATGCTGGAGAGGATGTGGAGAAAAATGAATGCTTTTACACTGTTGGTGGGAGTGTAAATTAGTCCAACCATTGTGGAAGACGGTGTGGCGATTTCTCAAGGATCTAGAAATAGAAATGCCATTTGACCCAGCAATCTCATTACTGGGTATATACCCAAAGGATTAAATATCATTCTATTATGAAGACACATGCACACAGATGTTCATTGCAGCACTGTTTACAATAGCAAAGGCTTGGAACCAACCCAAATGCCCAGCAATGATAGACAGGGTTAAAAAAATGTGTCACATATACACCATGGAATACTATGCAGCCATAAAAAAGTATGAGTTAGTATCCTTTGCAGGGACATGGATGATACTGGAAACCATCATTCTCAGCAAACTAACACAAGAACAGAAAACCAAACACCACATGTTCTCACTCACAAGTGAGTGTTGAACAATGAGAACACATGGACATGGGGAGGGAATCATCACTCACCAGGGACTGTTGAAGGGTGGGGGGAGCTAGGGAAAGAATGAAAGAGGGTGGGGAGGATTGGGGAAGGATAGCATTAGGAGAAATACCTAATGTAGATGATAGGGGATGGTTGCAGCAAACCACCACAGCATGTGTATACTTATGTAACAAACCTGCAGGATCTGCACATGTACCCCAGAACTTAAAGTATAATAAGAAATAAATATTTTCAATCCTTATATGATTTATTTCCTTTCTTACTTTATTGCACTGGAGAGACTACTAATAAAATATTGAATACAACTGGTGACAGCTGGTATTTTTGTCTGCTTTTAATCTCAGTATAAAATGTTTCCAATTTCACCATTAAATACAGTATTCTACAGATTTTACAATCACAATGTTAACATATTAAGAAAGTTTCCTTTCATTTCTAGCTTATCATATTTTTACTTGGTTTCATAACCCAGAAGTGTATACATTATTTTCAAATGGCTATTCCATACCCAAATAATATGAGTTTTTTCTATCATTCTATCAATTTTCTTAACGTTATGTGTCAATTTTCTTGTAATAAATCACACTTGCATTCCTAAAATAAAATCAATTTTATGATTATATATTCTTTTATTAACATATTATAATTTTTAATGTCCTTAATGTCATTTTATAACAGAGTTCATTAAGGTTTTTATTATCATTATGAAATATTTACCTGTAATCACTTGAAAAAGTTTTTATAATTCTTAATATAATTTGTTATCAATGTTTTATTGGCCTCAAAATGTTACTTACATTTCCTGGAGTGTTTTGTCTCCTTAAATCCTTAGAACAATTTACCAGTGATATCATCTAAGGTAATGGTTTCCTTGAGGGAAGAATGTATGGACTCAGTGTTTTAAATAGCTATGGAACTATTCATAATATTATTGATCTGTTTTGTTTATATGTATTTTCTCAGAAGTATTTTTATTTGAAATTTATACTATAGGCATAAATCAGTTAAATATTTCCTATTAAGATTTTTAAATATTCTCTGCCTTTTTGCACTGGTTTCTACCCATTTTTGTGGATTTATTCACCTGTCGTCTTTGTAATTGCCGACTTTCAGATTGGGTCTGAGAGGACGTCCAGCTTGTTGGTGATGAAGTTTTTTCTGTTTCTTAGTTTTCCTTTGGGGGGCGCCCCTTCCCTACAGAGCTGGGCCTTCCCGGGTTCAGCTGTGCTTGTTCTCAGTCCTCAGCACTTCCAATTGTTGTTCTCCTTGTGGGGATGTGACCAGCTGAGCCTGACTAAAAGGGCATCCAGTCCCGTACACTCAGCACCGAGAAGCACCGCACCGGCCAAAAGAGTCGTGTTGGCGACCCATGTGGCTCCTTTGCTGAGAGAAGATTTAACGAAATGTTAACGAGAATGGACAACTTAGAGAAGAATATAAGTGAATTGATGGAGCTGAAAAACACAACACGAGAACTTTGCAAAGCATGCACAGGTTTCAACAGCTGAATTGATCAAGCAGAAGAAAGGATATCAGAGGTTAAAGATCAACTCAATGAAATAAAACAAGAAGGCAAGATGACAGAAAAAAGGGTAAAAAGGAATGAACAAAGTCTCCAAGAAATATGGGACTATGTGAAAAGACCTAATGTACGTTTGATAGGTGTACCTGAATGTGATGAAGAGAACGAATCCAAGCTGGAAAATACTCTTCAGGATATTATCCAGGAAAACTTCCCCAACCTAGCAAGGCAGGCCAATATTCAAGACCAGGAAATACAGAGAACACCACAAAGATATTCCTCAAGAAGAGCAACCCCAAGGCACATAATCGTCAGATTCACCAGGGTTGAAATGAAGGAGAAAATGCTAAGGGCAGCCAGAGAGAAGGTTCGGGTTACCCACAAAGGGAAGCCCATCAGACTCACAGCAGATCTC
>PVKP010030381.1:0-27998 GCA_004027715.1 Plecturocebus donacophilus
GGGGGGAGGGGAGTGGAGTGGAGTGGAAATTGTGGCCCACTGTTTACTAGCTGCAAATTGTGCAGCATACACTTACCTTCTCCGAACCTTCATTTCCTCATTTTTAAAAGGAACATAGTGATAATTACTATCTCTTAGGAGGTGGTAAAGTTTAAATAAGCAACATATGGGAAAAGTGTGACAGAGTAGCTAGTTATTATTATTTTCCAAGATTTTTCATATAGCCTACAATTTTATGTATTGCCTGAATTAGCAAGTAAAAGAATGAGTAAACAAGTGAAATATATAGGGAAACGGTTACAATACAATATAAGTGCTACAATAAAGGTATGAACAAAATGTGGGAGAACAGAGGAGCAAAACGCTAAGCCTGCTTGTGAAGACTTGACGGAGAAATATTATTTAAATGGTATAAATAAGAACAAGTATTTGTCTGTTAAGGACAGAAATTTGCCAGGTGAACAATACAAGGAAGGGCATTCCAGGAAGAGCAAAGAGCATGTGTAAAGGCATTGAGATACAAGTACATGTGGCAGGCTAAGGAATGGTAAGAAGCCAGGTGCATTCTGAATGGAAGGTCTGGTTGGAGGGTTGTTGCAAATGATGGGGCTGGAGAATTAGTGAGGGTCAGAGATGAAGGTCACAAACACAATGTTGGAATTTATCCTTGTGTCAAATATACAAAGAAACTGACAAAAATTGGAAAAGAAAATATGTTTTATACTATAGATAAGTTTCTGCCATTTCTTCCTAAATAGCTTCCTTGTTACAGAAGTCAAACTTTAGTGACAATTTAGGCATTCCTAATAAACTAAAGGACATTTTAAGGTTTTACATAATTTGGCCATTATATCTTTTGATTATTACCCATATTGTATGTTCCTTATTGTAAATCTTCTCAATCTCTAACAAAAACCTTTGCATGATTATTTAGTTATTAACTTTAAGAATATTCTTTGTGAAGAATAGAGAGGTCAAATAGTCATCTAAATTTTGTGTTTGTGATTTTTGTTACTTTTGCTCCAAGAACTTTAGTAAACCAACAGTTTAGCTCATGATGCTTTCATGAATTAACCCACATATTTCGTAAATCTAGAAAGATTCCTAGAGTTTTAAAAAGATTTCCTAGGGAATTGTTCAATATTTTATATGAGAATAATAATAGATTAAGCCTGTACTTTTTCTCGTGTGTATGTGTATCTCTCTATCTGTCTGAATGTTTGTATGTGTCTGTCTCCCTCTGAGTATTGTGTCTATATCTGTGCAACACACATTACTTATACATACAGGATTTTCTGGAGAGATCTGCTGTATCTAGCAAAATGGTAATAATGAGGGTTCTAGAAAGGACAATCAGGGAAGAAAGCAGTTAAATTTTTACTGGTACCCAATACCCTATTCAGTTTACTCCAAGATTAAGTCAGTGGGATATAAGGAAAAGAGATGAGATTTTAATTCAGATCTAGGTTAAAAATCCCAAATATGACATAACTTGTATTCATTCAACCATCAATATTTTTTCATTGAATGCTTATTATAAAGTATTTTAATTAAATAAAAGATATATCTTACTCTATGTATAGCTTTGAGCAAATATTTCACTTAGAGCTTCAACATTTGAATCCGTAAAGCAGGAAAAAACATCACAGGGTTAGGGAGATAGTGAATATGACAGTGCAATGCATAGTGTGCCCATACATATGCTGACAGGTTCTCCATTTATTGAGCTTGGCTGATTTTCTAAAGTAGGGAAGTAAATGAAAATGTTCTAGACCGGAATATAAAGAAAAAGTTGTTGATAATGTACTTTGGGATCATCATTATTTGTATCATTCCAGTAAAGAAAAGGATTTTAGAGTGAGGAATGAGGAGAACAGGGAAAGGTACTATTATTTCAATAAGCTTTGGACATATCTGCATTCAAATCCTGAACCTGCTCACTTATTTTCTGAGCCTCTCTCAGTTTCAGTTACCTCATACTTCAAATGTATTAGTCAGAGTTCTCCAGAGAAACAGAACCAATAGAGCATATATAGATACATAGAAAGAGATTTATTATGAAGGCTTGGCTCACATGACTATGGAAGCTGAGAAGTCACACAATATATTGTCTTTAAGCTGGAGGCCTAGGAAAGCTGATGGTGTAGTTCCGGTCTAAGCCCAAAGGCTTAAGACCTAGGAGAGCCAATGATATATGTCTTGGTCCAAGTCTGAAGGCCCAGAGAACCACATGTGCCAATATCTGAGATCAGAAGATGGATGACTCAGATGAAGCAGAGTTGAAAGGGGATGTGGTGGGAATCACTGCACCTTCACCCTTCAAGTCCTTGACAGTGGCACTAATCTCTGCAATCCCTCCAAGGATGCAGTAGTTCTTTTCATTTATTCTTTTCCTAGGTATAGTCAATTCTAATGGCTTCCACTAGGTATTTCCCATCAAAACAGACCTCAATCCACAGGTCAGGGAACCATTGTAAGAATTCTATCAACTGCTCAGTATGTCCATCTTATTTATGCATTCCTGAACTGGGGAAATAACCATGAGATGGGCTTGGGGACAACATGGCTCACTGTAAGATACATCTGAGCTAAAACTCGATTGATTAACTGGCCTCCATAAGCAACTACTCTGACTGAAGGGTCACAGTAATGTTTGTATTCTCCTGGAATTAGTCATTTAAGAGCTGTGTCCAGTAGTCACCAAAAGATCTGATTATTTTCTTTTTCTCATTGCACAGTTATCTTGGTAAAAGGTTGTAGGTCCCTTTGGAGAATGCTGGGAGAAAGATTAACAGATAAATTTTTGATAATGAACTGCATTCCTTCCTTGAGGGGACCCAGGCTTCCTGTGATTCAAGGGGTGCTGGAGCTATAAACTAGCTTGTCTGGAAATTGATTGCTGGGTCCTGACTAGGTTTTTATGATTTGAATTATAGTTTTGTTCATTTGACCTAGAACTTTTCTGCTTACACAGATAGAGTAAGAACTTAGGAACCTTCTTATTCTATTTCACTTCAAGATAGAACATAGGTATTAAGGAAATGCCACAGGTCTGTTCTAGTCAGACCATTGTGGTTGCTTCTTTGTTTCTGTTGTTCATTACCATAACTATGTCCACTTTGTCCTTGGTAGTTTAGTGCCACCACTTGGCCTCTGTCATTCCATATAGGTTTTTCAATTGCGTAGATGCAGTTCCCACTGTAAGGTCTAGCCTACAGAGGAGAACAATCACAGAGCTCTTTAAGGATGCTGGGGTACCCCTCACAAACTTATTTCTCAAAGGGGTTGGTGAAAGGTATATATTTGGGACTGTCCCTTTGTGGGTGAGATGTTCTTAGATTGCAAATCTTATTTAACACTGCAATCTCCCCAAGAATTCAATTCCTTCTTTACATTAAACCAAAGGAGGTTGGATATTTCCATTTCACTCATGGTGGTCAATTTTTTAATCCCTGCTTTGGCCAATCAACTAGAGAGAAACTTTTCTAACATCCCAAGCTACAACATTAAATGTAGAATCTCTGCTTAGTGAGCCCATGTGAATTACTTCAATCTGATCTAAATTTATATTCCTTCTGCCTTAACATCCATTCCCATATATGTTCCCTGGATTTCTGCTTGTATAAATTAGAAGGCTTGAGCAGTTCTTTTGGAGTAGCACATCTCTTCTGGGTCACACTTTGCACTTTACCTAAAAGCCCTTAAAGGGGACTGCTGGGACTTGAGTCTAGTTATGGTTCTAGAAGCAAAGAAGGCTGGTTGTGGTGAGTCCTGGGAGAGTAAGTATTATGTTGTATGCCTAAGGGGAGGCCATTACCATTTCCACTGGCAATATAGAGATAATCCCCTCAGATAGAGATGGAGAAGCCCATATCACGGTGGGAAGGAGGCCACTTTTGCCGGTAGTAAGACTTCTTCTTCTGGTGAAAAACACTCATTAGAATTTAGGGGCTCAATGTCCCCAGCTTCATCAGGGTCTTCCCACATGTCCCCATTCCAACTTAGAGAGTCCATTCTTTTCCAGTCAGTGACCTCACTTTAACAGTAGATACTCTGTGAGACTAGGAGTTCAATTTGTATTGTAATTCAGCCAGTTTTAGAATGAGATTCTGCATCTGATTTTCAGCAATTTTAGCTCTGTGGCTACAGGAAATAAGTCTCTCCCTCAGGGCACACCTAGAAGTTCTGGGGTTATTTATGCAGTGTTTGAGCTGGAAATGTAAGTTCCTGAGCTTATCATTTTCTTTCATTACTTTGTCCAGTGAAATTTGGAGCAACTGACTACAGTTATTATACTCTTTAGTTTTCTAAAAATGTTGAAAAGTGTCATATAAAGAGTCACTTAGCCCCTTGCTTCTTATAAGTGGTTGATAAGGAGTATCTAATGCTGATATTTTATGTATCTATATAAAGAGTTAATGCCAAGGACTATCAGTGCTCTCTTTAAGATAGAGACTCATTTATAAGATATAAATTCTAAGCAGATTGGAGAGACAATTCTAGAAATCCTAGAACTAATTAAAAAAAACTCATCCTTAAAATTTTCTTCTAGAACTATTCTAAGTATCAAAATCTATATTAGTCAGGGTTATCCAGAGAAACAGAATCAATATGAGATACACACACACACACACACACACACACCACACACACACACACTTATATATCTCATATTGGTGTATATATATATATAGATGTTTTTTATAAAGGATTGGCTGAGAAGTCCCACAAACTACCATTTGCAAGTTGAGGCCCAGGAAAGTTGGTGGCATAGTTCCAGTTCAAGTCTGAAAGCCTCAGAACCACAGGAGCCTTTGGTGTAGGTTCTCGTCTGAGACAAAGGGCCCAAACCAAGAGCACTGATATCTGAGGGCAAGAGAAGATGGATTGTCTAGTTCAAGAAGAGAGAGCAAATTTACCCTTCCTCCGTCTTTTTGTTCTGTTTGAGTCTTCAGTGGATTAGGTAATCCCTACAAATGTTGGTGAGGGTGACCTTATTTGCTCAGTCTACTGATTCAAATCTTTTCCAGAAACACCCACACAGACAAACCCAGAGGTAACATTTTACCAGCTATCTGGGCATCTCTTAGCCCAGTCAAATTGGCACATAAAATTAGCTATCACAGATAATAATGTTGACCTTGCAAGATTGTTGGATTAAATCTGATGACCCACGTGAAGAATTTAGGCAAGAACTGTTATTATTTTTATTAATAAGAATCCCTTGGAAATGTTACTAAGCTACGTTTTTGTTTTGTTTTTTGGTTGAGACGAAGTCTCTCTCTGTCATCCAGGCTGGAGTGTGGTGGTGAGATCTCGGCTCATTGCAACCCCCATCTCCCAGGTTCAAGCGATTCTCCTGTTTCAGCCTCTCAAGTAGCTGGTACTACAGGCCCACACCAGCATGCCCAGCTAATTTTTGTATTTTTGGTAGAGACAGCGTTTCACCATGTTGTCCAGGCTGGTCTCAAACTCCTAACGTCAAGTGATCCACCTGCCTCAGCCTCCCAAAGTGCTGGGATTACAGGTGTGAGCCACCACACCTGGCCTACTAAGCTAAATATTTATGTTACCATTTGGCCTTTTAAATCATACCTTTCCTGAGATAATGCTGTAATGACAAACAAAGTCAGAGAATTTTAGGGGAATTTGAGAAGTTAATCTCAAAAATATTTTCAAAAAATGTTTTCCTTTTTTAAAGAAAAGTAACTATTAGGACAATCCCAATTCCTGAGTGCAATGATTATTCACTTGGGTATGCAGGCAAAGTCATACATAGACTTAATGTTGCACCTCTAGGTAGGAAAAACAATTTTCTGTCTAGGATTTTATGGGCTTTCTTTGCACAATTTCATAGTACCTCCTCAATGATAGAAAATGTATCTTTTGAACCATTGCTCATTCATCTATTCATTGTTTAAACTCAGAAGAGGACTATTTCCCTGCATCAGCATTCTGTTCCTTCTCATATGTGCCTTGCTTGTCCACAGAAAATGATAGAAAATCCTCTATGCGAAAGGTTTAGTGAAAGTAACAGCATCAACATTCTTTTATCTGTGATGACAGAAAGATAATCCACATGTGAAAGCGCTTGGTTCTTTGGCTTATTCTGAACGACGGAAGCATAATAGAATCTCCTAAGCATTAACATTCTACAATAACACAGCATTGTCATCCTTTGTCTGATCCTGGCTCATGCAAATCTCTCTTAGTGTTTCAAATTCCTAACAAAAACTAGAGAAATACACCTCAAAGCTATTATGTGGAAATGGATTAGGTACAGCTCTAAAATCTTTCAACAAACCCTTAATGATGTAAAAGCCATATTTGTATACTTCTTAAGGGATGTTTATAGACAAGATGAAAATGTAGAATCTAGGCCTTGCAAGCAATTTGCATGCCTAAATCCTGTATATATTTTGTTTCTCAAAGTATTATCCTTTTCTCTCATTTCTCCACATTTGATAGTTTGGGTTTTAATCCTGTTTTGCAAACTGTCTTAAGAATATTGAGAGGAAAATTCTATGTGGATTTGAATTTAGAATTAAGGACAATTTGTAATCTTCCACTATTTCCTGACTTAAAAAAGTAAAAGTGATTACCTTTTGTAATTATTAAGGTATGATGAGCCTTCAGAAATTTTTGAAGTAGGAGAAGTTTTTCAGCCACTTCTCATATCTCCTTCAGTGTTCATCTTCTAGGAGCTAAAGTCTTCTGTATCACTCCCTGGTTCCTTTCCTAGTAGTACCCTTGTCTCCAAAGTTATCTCTCTTTTTTGAACCCATCAACCTTAATCATCTTGTTTCTCATTCTCTTGGCTTTCTGCTCCTAACCAGTACTTAGGGATTTAACATGGTAGGATTAGAAAGAACCTTGAGTCAAAGTTCTGGTCAACGTGTGTAGTATGCTCTTCTGTGATGGGCACTATTCCAAATGCCTAGAATGTTGTTCATCCTCAAAAACAGTCCTATGAAAGCAGTGCCATGGGGTTACATCACTTGTCTAAAGTCACACAGCTGCAACTGGTGGAACCAGGATTCCAGTCCATGGACTTTGGCTCTAGATTCTATACGTTTTGTTACTATGGCTATAATAGTGTCAATAATTAGCCCTGTGGTCTTTTCCTGCCCTCAGTTTCTTCTTACATCAAATGAGAGGGTTTAGACAATAACAAAGATTACCTTTCACTTTAAAACTGTATATATCTAGGGAAAACTCTAATTGAATCACGTAAGTTACATCTAAGGCTAGACCCACAAGTGCTTTGTGACTGGAGATACAGGACACCAAGTAAAATTCCATTTGCTAACATCAAAAACTGGTGACTGTTTTCTTTTGTATTATTAGAGGTGTGCAATTGATGGCTGAAGCCTGGGTGAATAAATAATTATCTACACTACTATAATCTTGAAATATAATTTAACATGGTATCTCAGTTAGAATTTTATTTCGCTCCATATAAAGAATATGCAGATATTCTCTGCAATAATAATGGCTTGCATAAAACAGAAATGCATTTCTCCCATGTAAAAGAAGTCATGGGATAAGTGTTCCAGAAGCTGAGGTAACTTAATTATCCAGATTATTTCTACTGTATCATTTTAGCTCATGGTCACCCTCCTTGTGATCAGCTTATAGTGTAATATGTCTGTTTTCCAAAAGAAGGAAGAAGAAGGGAGCAAGGACAAAAGCTTCCCTCAGTATGAGTTAGCTGTCATTAAACAGCATTTTCTGACCCCTCAAGCACTTCCACTCAAGACTTCTACCTCTGTATCTTTGGCCAGATAGTTTGGCCAGTCTTAACACTGACGTACCCTGGGACATGCTCTCTCTTCACTGGATGCTTTTCAGTCCTGAATAAAATCGTCACTCTTTGCAGAAGTGGACAGTAAACACTGGGTGGCAAAAGGAAGTATTGGTAACCAGTTGTGAGATAGTTATAGAAATCCACATGAAAAATAGTAACAGTGGCATGGGGCAGGGACATTTTTAAGGTATTTAAGGTAGATTCAATAGGACTAAGTGATCGATTGGATGTGAATGATGAGAAAGATGAGGGAGTCAAAGTCAATGACTAAATTGAAATGATAAATTGGAGGGAGGTACCATTCTCAGATGAATAAGAACGTGAGGAGAAACTGAATACATGGAGAAGATGATTAAACAGCTTCCACCTTTGTTAAAATTCAGGTATGTGTAGAGGACTCAAGAGAAAATTCCAGAAGGCAATTTCTGGATATTTAGGACTAGAGCTCAGTAAATTTATCTGAGCTAGAAATATGTAGATGTGTGAGCAGCTGGTATTACAGAGATAGTAACTGAAATAATTTGAATTGATAAGTTTACCTGGGAAGAAAGACTAGTACTCTGCTACTGAGAAACAGCTACGTTTAAAGGTGGGGAGAGAAAGAAGACCTAATGAAGGAAACAGAGAGGCAGGAGGAAAGCCAGGAGAGTTTGAGATCATTCAAGCCAAACTAAAAGTTTCAAGGAAAGGGGAATGGTTAACGCCATTAAGTGACACTAAGACAAGAAGAACAGAACTAAAATGATATGTTATGATTTGGTGCCAATGAAGTTCTCAATGGCCTTGAAGAGAGCAGTTTTGTGGACTGTTAGTGAAAAACAAGAAAACAATGAGATAAGAAGTGTATAAAGAGGCTGGTCGTGGTGGCTCACGCCCGTTATCCCAGCACTTTGGGAGAGCAAGGCAGGCAGATCATCACTTGAGGTCAGGAGTTTGAGACCAGCCTGGCCAACATGGTGTCTCTACTAAAAATACAGAAATTAGCTGGGCGTGGTGGTATGTGCCTGCAATCTCAGCTACTTGGGAGGCTAAAGCATGAGAATTGTACCACTGCACTCCAGTCTGAGTGACAGAGCAAGACTCTGTCTCAAAAAAAGAAAAAAACAAAGGTGTAGAAAAGATGAGGAAATGGAGACAGTATATGCAGACTACTTTTTCATAAAGTTTGTAATGAAAAGGAAAAAGATAGGAGGACCTGGAAGCAAAGGAGAAGACAGTCACTACAGTGAAGTTCTTCAGGGCTATTGCACAGTTCTACTGATTACTTTTAGACAGGAGAAAACACATTTAAGTCATTGCAATAGGAAGGAAGGAAAAGACTTAGAAATAGTTCCATTTATTTGTAAATTATAGGAATTAAGGGAGATCGCATCCAGTGGTATTATTTCCTCTGTGAAGTAGCAGTCAAGCTCGTCTGCTGAGAGAAAGGAGAGGTTTAAAAAGTGTGGAGCAGTTTGAAAGGACTCCAGATAAGGTGTGGGAATCCTGACCCACAAAGTGCAGGGGATATTGGGGATGGTTAACAGGCAAGGAGTGAGACCACAGACCTTAAGATCCCAGGGAACCACTGCAGTGCTCTCCTTCTCTGCCTTCTGCCTTTTAACATTTGCAAACTTTCATATTTCTTGTCAACTTATTCCTAGGTATTTCATACTTTTATTTCTATTAGGAGTTTTCTTTTGTCATAATGTTTTCTAGCTAGTTATGCCAACGTAAGTAAATCTATTTCAAATTTCTGTATTAATTCCTGGCCATCATGCTGAAATCTGGTATTGATTCTATTCGTTTTCCAGTTTGTTATCTTGGTTGTTCAGATAAAAAATAATTCTGCAAATAACGACTATTTCATCTCTCCTTTCTAAAGCATTTTTTCTCATTCTTTTCTCTCTTTTATTCAATGATTATGACTTCTTAATAATGAGGAACAACAATGGCTACAGAAATAATCTTTTTCTTCTTTGTGACATTAATGGGAATGCTGCTGGTTCTTTGCCATTGATTAGCATGCATTTATTCTAAAAATATTTATTGAGCACCTATATGTAATAATATGTAGTTATTGTGTTAGGGTACTGGTTCTGTCTACTGTGGTGAAGTAATTCGACACCATTTCTGACCTAATATAAATTCTAGTAGAGACGTAAAGATTGTAAGATTACAAAGGTATGGCCTCATAATTGTAACTTGTGACAAGACTTATGAATGAAGAAAAAGGGTGCTATGAGTGAAAAAAAAATGCAAGCCCTGATTTAAATCAGAGGGCCAAATAATTTTTCTCTGAAAAAATAACATTTAAGTTAAGATATGAAGGTGAGTCAGCATCATTGAAAAATCAAGTAAAGGTGTCAGGGTAGGATGAATAAAGGGAGTGAGTGGGTGTTAATGAAGAACATGAAATGAGATTACAGATTGAGATTATTTTATACAATGCAAAGGATATAGAGTATAACTTTTAATATAAGTTAACTCAGAATATAATTTTAGATGATACTGTATTGTCTTTCATATAAAAATGAATTTTTATGGTTAGTTTACTAAGTTGAGCTTTTAAAATTATGAACAAATTTAAAATTATATTAATAGGCCCTACATTTATCTGAAATGATCATATGGATTTTCTTCTTTTACCTATGTTTGTGAAAGATTATGTCAACAGATTTTCAAATATCAAACTGTCCTTTAATTCCAAGAATAAATCTCAGTTGGGTATGGTATGTGATTTTAATATAAGTTTTTATTTAATTGGCTTAGAACCTCTAATGAATTTTGTAAATACATTAGTAAATACATTTTAAGAGCTTTTTGGGGGTTTTCTGTTTATTTTGTGTAATTACCAAATATGTTACTACCAAAGTTATGCTAACTTGATAAAACCAACTAGAATTTTTTTATTAAAAAATGTTTGGAAACAGCATCACCATCATAAAAAATGTTCAAATAACATTTCAACAAAACCATTTAAGCTTTGGGGTTTTGGTGGCATGTATTTCTTTGACAGTTTTGTCAATTATTTCTGGTTATGTTCATTAAGGTTTTGTGCTTATTTTGAGTCCCTGCTGGTAATTCATGTTATCCTAGTTTAGGTTACTATTAGTTTTCCACTGGATTGTTTACAATGGATTTCTAACTGGTCTCACCTAATTCCAAGCCAATCTTTTCCCTGTACTGTCTGCATGATCTCTCAAAATTGTTAATTCTAATCAACTTTTCTGAAAACCTTTCAACAACTTTTCTTTTCATTAGTCTCAAGATAAAGTACAGAACTTCTTACACAAAATATGAGTCGTGAGTGTCTTCATTGTTCCTAAAACTACATTGCTTACCTTTCTGTCATTTTATTTCAACTCCCAGAATGCTACATTCACTCTTCCCCTGCATCTGCCTCCATTACTTCCTGTGGCTAAAATTTTCTTCTCCCTGTTTCCCAACGTCTGGATAACTCTCCTTGTTCTTCAGATATCTGCTCAGATGTAATTTTCTCTTGGAAGCTTGTCCTAACTCCAAATATGTATACTATGAAAGCATGTGCCTTTGGAAGGACTATAAGAGACTATTCAGTCCCCTGTTCACTAGTCTGTCTCACTCAAAGGGCTATATGCAATTTAGAGGTGATACATTTCTTTGTTTTTATATTCCGTAAGTACTCAGTATTTACTGATTATGAAATAAAATGACAGATGTGAGTAATTTCTAAGTACACTGTGATTTTTAACAACTCACATTTATTTAGCCTTTCCAAAGTATTCAACTTAGTCGCCAAAGGAAAAAAACACATTTTAAAATTTTCCCACTCACATATCATCAGTCTATGTAATATTTAATTTAATCATATAATTATAAAAACAAGTACAACTGGTATAAAGACGTTTAGGAATGAAAACCTTGACTCTTTAGGAATATAGCTGAACCCATGAGAACAGAAAGAATAGTAGCTACAAGCACAGAAATGGACAACATTTGTTCATTTGTAAGTTGGTTAAGTGATGTTTCTACTGCAGTAGAATTTCTACTAGATACATAAATGGTTCACAACTGAGAAATGATTGTGGAAATGTATTTATAAGTTTAATGATTTGAATCTTAAAACATTTTGTCATGCAAAATAAGAAATGGTTAAGATTGCAAGGCTGGGCGAAAGTCTTCATTCACAGGGAAATTAACCTAGTACTACATTATTATAGCCTGAGTTTTAGGTCCAAGGAGCTGGGAACTATGTAATATGCCAAAGGAAGGAGAAGAAATCATATAAGGAGGACTTTTCCTTTTATTGGTATTGATAAGGCTCTGAGAAAATTCCACAATATACCAAAAAAGATTTTGCTCCTGCATGTTTCTCCTATATCCTGTTTAATCTTGACCTTGGGTTTTCCAAAATGTTCTATTTTAAAACATTATTTAGAAGGGTCTCATTTTTATAATTCATTTCTTTTTTCCATCATTTATCTCTTTACATACTGGCAAAGCACCACTTAACCATTCTACTAATATATGTCAAATAAAAAAAAATTGTATACTTATACTGGGTATATATCTTCTGTTTGAGAAAATATTTGGTCTACACACTTTGGGACTAATCTTGGGAATCCTTTATTCCGTGATTACTAGTAGGGGTCATGCGTATTTTATTTGGAGGGTTCAGAACTCAAGTCATCTGCCAAAGTGATAGGGAAAACTGTGAATGGAGGGTTACATATTCCTATTACTCTCCCCCATCAATACCTTTAAAAAAATCTATCTCAGAATTATTAACTTACTAGAAAAGCCTAGTCATTGTCTCTTGAAACATTACTTTAAGATAACTTATCTCTCACTAAATATCTGCAGAAAAATTTAATATTGGTATGCAGATATCTACCAAGGAACTCCCCTTTGCTGGCCAGTTTTAGGATCTGACTTGGAAATCTCTTTCAAGTTGGGCTCTTAGGAATTGGGAGTTAGAATATGAAGTTAGTTTGTTGTGGATACTGAACTGGACTTTTACCTGGAGCTAGACTTAGAGTTGGGGTTCAGGACAATGATAGCCACATTTATGGAAAAGCCAAAGCTAAAGAGCCGTTCCAAGAAGACAGGTTAGAAACAAGGCGGCCATGCAGAGATAAGCAAAGTTGGGATGTGGCTGCAGAACAGAGGCAAAGTGGCTGCTTCATAACTTTGGATTAACTGAAACCCCAGTATATTGCTAGCACTTTATTTCCTTGAGATTCCTTAACATCTTTTGAATAAAATTACCAATTTATATAGTTTATGGGAGTGTCAGTTTCTTGCAACCAAATGATTCCTGGCTCATTCCTTGTACCATATTGACAATTGGAAAACAAATAAGTAAACTTTCAGATGGAAAAAATATGACTCTTTGAAGAGACAGAGTGAAGAGTAAGAAAAACATTGCTCCCTCCAAGTCCACCCCTGCTTTTTATAGTTTTTTTTTCTTATAAATTATAGGGCCCAAGCCCCATAATAGGAAAATATCAATGTGGAAAGTTAGCTTTTGATGCTTTCCTTCTCAACTTTCATCGGTTGTCTACTTAATAGAGGTGCTACCTTCCTTTTTTTTTTTTTTTTGGTACCTAGGAACTCATGCTCTCATCTTTCTCCCTCTTGTCATAATCAATTTTAGAAAAGAATCTGATAAATGTATCTATTTATGCAAAGAGAAAAATAATTTTAAAGCTCTCTCTTCCTCTCTTTCATTATCTATGTTTATATGTCAGAAAATTTTCATTTTAACAGTGTTCAAAATGTTAAAACAAAATGAATCTCAAATTTGGCAACTTCAGCTGGTGCAAAGATGTGGTATTTTGGAGGCCAGGCCACCTGGACATGTTTGAAATCACACTACAGAGATGGTTGTCTCCTCCGTTTCCATGTTAAGGCTTGCTCTGATTTGAGGTATGTCTGTGACAGTGTGTGGAATGTGAATATTTAAGAAGAGACCACCCTGCATGTTTGTATTAGTGTCTGTATCTATTTTAACAAGTATGGTGCCTGGGAATTTAGTTATTATGAGTTCAACTCTAGTTTGGGGTTCTGCATACATTTCAAGGGTAAAGGGCAAAGTACTTGTCTTTTCTCTATGCTTCATAAGACTCTTTGAAATATAATATTTTCTCTTAAGTGGACATGTCCTCAAATTGCGCCAGCTAGTTGACAGATAGCTTGCATATGCTTATGTATAAGTACATTCATAACATACAACTATTCAAAACTGGCAGAATTGTTTTCTGAAAATTCAATTTTGCATCGTTCTGGTAATTAACTCACTGTCAAACTCTGCATATATTTGAATTGCTTCAGCGTGCAATTTCTAAGCTTCTAAAAAGCTTGAATGGAGATCAAACAAAAACTCTAAACCTCACTAATGCAAATGACAATGTAAGACCAACTCCAAATTTTTTCTGTCATATAATCAATAAAATCTTATTAATTTATAAACAGCCCTGTCAAATCTATAGTCATATATATCCCCAGACTTGAGATAGCCTCTTTTTCCCACCTCTTCCAAGGAGGGGAAGGTCACAGAAAAAGAGTTTGAAGAATTTTTTTTTGCTAAACTCATCCAGACTCAACTGGTGTGCTTAGATTTAATTATCTTAAGGTATCTTGTCACAATTTCCTGCTACTGAATAATGATGCCATAGAATGGCATAGATGTCTCTCCTTCTGTGGCTTTTGGAAGGCTCCTGCTCCCTTTGTGGTTAGACATGCCCTTGGCATTTTTTTCCTTCCAGGGAGACCTTGTGAATAGCAGCATTCAGGTTGTCAGAACTTCTTCCCTGCCTGGGACTGCGACGTGGGAGATTATAGTGTACAGTTTGCTACTCGGTTTGAATGATTGTAGCAATACATCCGATGTCTATTCTAAACAGAAATGAATCAAAGAATAAATGGAAGAAATCACATCAAGACAGAAAAATAACGGTAGCCAAATAAGATTTATATTGGGAGAAAAAGCATGGAGGGCAATCATAGTTACACTTTGATTATTTATCATTTCTAAGTCTTATTTTTGCTGAAAACAATAAAAACTAACCTCTTTACATGTGGCTGAATGTAGATCCAATTTTGAACCTTTCTTCCACTAAAGTGTTTGAGTAAAGGGTTGTAAATAAAAATAAAAATTTATTTTGTAACCTGCCAGTTAAGAATGTTCTTTCTCTTTAATGATTTTCCCAGTATGCTACCTAAAGAATGATTTACTTTTATTGGCCTACCCTTAAGTTTTCCTACCTTTCCAGATGTAATTCTTTTCTCTTTGTCTTCTTTTTTTACTTGGGCATTCTTGACATTCCTTTGCAGAGAAACACAGACCCAAGTTTCAGAGCCTCAACAGGAGACCCACACTTTCCACAAGACTAATAGCAGGATGGAGGCTATTTGCATCTTTTAGTCTTCTCAACAGTATCCATTTTTTCTTTTTTCCCCAATATTCAGGTTTGAGCCTCTAGGTTCAAGTCTAAGACAGCACACAGTCTGACCAGCTCCTACCTTCTTGAAGCATTAGTATTCCTTCTTCTATCTGTATTCTTCCTTCGAAAGTTCAGACATGAATAAAAAGTAAGTCAATTCTGTTGCCAGCTCCCTCCTGCTTTCTTTATTCCTTCATTCTCCCTTCCTCCAGAATGTCCCCACTCTGACAACCTTCTGAGACGTTGGAGCTTTCTCTCCCCATCAACATCATCTGGTGCGGCTTGGACAGTAATCTCATTTTCTCAAGTTCAGGGGAAGTTCATTTGTAAAACAGTTAAACTACAGTATTTGTAACTGATAATCATATATTTAAATCACTTATTCTTCCTAGAGTAGTAAACATGATTTTGTGACGCCTTTATGCAGGTGAAAGGAAGGATCTTTTAAGAAGCAGTCATTTTGCACAGTGAACATTTATGTACTTGATTCAGGTGACGGTCTTCTCTGGAACATGGTGGGCCTAGTCCTGCCAGTTAGACAACTGACCTGTAAATTAATTCCTTCAGTCTCTCCTTTAAAAGTGCTCATCACTTTCTTTATGTTTCTATATTGGATTTTTGTTTTTGTTTTTCTTTCTTTCTTTTTTAATCTAGAAAAGCTCAAATCAACTCTAAATAATCTATTATCAAATAGCATTTATTAATGCCCCCAAAATGTGTCTGTTTGGTTTCTTTTTTTTTTTTTTTTGCACAAAAGATGAAACATTTCAATCAAAAGTATGGCCCCAAATTAACCATGGAGAAATATGCTGCCCATACATTAAGGAAGGACTGAGGGATACTATTCGAAATCTGGTATTTTATCTTATAACATAAGCTCTTAGCATTAACTCTTGTACCAAGTGGCCCTTGTCCAACATGTGTGTTTATATTGGCATCTCTTTAGAATTTTTTTTGTAAACACTGACCACTCATCATTACTTTGCTTTTAGCATCTTCTAAAAGAGCTATGCAACATAATAACATTGCTTATGATACAGATAAAAGCACATTTTCTTGTAAGTGGTTAAGAGTCTTAGATTTACAAAAAATCTTAAAAATTTAAGATCATAGACTATATACATAATATAAGGCAAGAATTGCATTAGACATTCAAATATTTACAGTATTTTCCCTATCTTGTAAAATGATATACTGTTTAGTGTTGTTAGAATGCCTTAAGAATCATGGCCTCTTGAGTTTAAATTTATTTAACAAACTACACAGTTTCCATTTTCTGTTTTATTTTGTCCTGGGTGTGTCATTAGAAAGGAAAGCTTAGAACTTTATGACAATGGGAATGCAAAAAGCTAGTTCAAACAATTTTAGGGTTTCAATAGCAGTTTCAAGCGATACCACAGTTTGTGTATGAAATCATTCAGAGCATGGAAACTAAGACCCTAATTTACGCATCAGAGCATCAATTCGCTATGCACCTAATAAGGATCAGACCCAAGATTAACCACATTAAAACAGAGTATCTGTAATCTGCACAACAATCCTAGAACATAGGGATGTTTTCTCTGATTTTATAGATGGAGAAGCAGGTAGAGAGGTAAAACAACTGGCTTCAGGATATAGAATCCTCAGGTTTCAAAGCAGAGATTTGAGGCTTAGTCTGCTGGCTCCCAAATTAATGCTCTTGCCACTACACCAGGCTGCTTCCTTATAATCAGGAAAGTTGTGCTCCTGAACAAGTCTTTGGTTTTTCCAAAGATGGGATCTGCTTTGCAATTTGTTCATGTTGATATCAATAGCCCTAGTTCATTCATTTTTTTCTCTTAGTTTGGTAGCAATAGCTAAATTATTCTTCAAAGCCATTGTGCCAAATGATACTCTGAATATCAATGAATAAGCATCTCCTTTATTCCATACTCTTGCTGTGGCAGACACTACTAGTTGCCTATTCAATACCCATTTTTCATTCTTTTCTTAGAAGCTTGACTTTCTTCCCCCTGGTAATCAGGTATCCAACCTCAAAAAATAAATTTCCCAGCCTCTTTTGGTAACTAGAGGTGGCTGTGTGACTCAGTTCTTGCCAAGAAGATATCATCAGAATCTGTTGGAGATTTACATCTCTCATGTAGGTCTTGGCTCTTCTTTTGCTGCTTTCTTCATTTAAGACTATCCTGGAGGGCAAACATGAGGTCAGAGATAGAACAGTGATTTTGAATCCATGGGGTGTCAGTTCAAGGAGGATAGACCTGCAATATGAAAGATGTAACAGAACATAAAAGAATCTAGGGATGCAGATGGAGCTGCTACATTGGTTAAGGACAGCCAATCTCTAGACTTCTGCTTAATGAGATAAGTAAACTCTTATTTAATAAAAATCATTGTGTGGAATATTTATTAAGAAAAGAATTACCACTCTATTTATCTTACTTCCTTGGCAAGTTATTGGCGTTTTTTTAAAACAAGATTTTTACACTTCATCCAGCATCTTGGGTGTTTTATACTAGATGATGTTGGAGTATCTAATCACCATTTTGCCAGAAACTGAAGTCTCTCTAACTTTGAACTTTTAATTAAGTCAATACTTTGCATGTTGGTTTGAAAAAATATATATTCATAGTAATTCAAATAGTGGCTTATTTTTAAAGCCTTTCCCCCTCCTTTCATATTGATTGACCTTCTACTTTCTGATTCTATTTCATGGGAATATGATACTAAAATTTTCTGTGATTTCCTTAATAAAACAAGGTAGAGGGAGAAGTATTTCTGGAGTGACAGAATGAGGTACTCTTCTGATGCTCTTGCCAGTGAAACAACTGTAACTGGTGAAAATCATTTAAAAACCAACCATTTAAAGTCACTGGAAATTGTCCTAAGGACATACACTAAATGGAGAAACACTGACTTAGGAAAAGCTATTAAATCCTAGTTAGAGGAGTAAGATTCTCTGCCATTTCATCTATCACCCATTTGCTTCCACCCCAGCCCCAGGACAATGTGATGGAAGTTCTACTCTAGGTTTGTGAAACCTAGGTGTGACTCTTCATTCCCCCTGCTCCTAGTCTAGGGTTATGTTTTCTTGCAATGCAGAAGGGGCTACCAGCATGTCTCATCATCTTTTGTTCTGTATTGCAGAAACTCTATCCAGGCAACTACTGAGGTCTGGGACTCTGTTCTCTAACCAACTCTCATTTATAACATGAGAACTTCTATCAGTTTGTTCACAGAACAGAGGTTCCATACTGGGAAAGGAAAGCAAAGCCAAGAAGTACCCAGTACCCTACTTAGAGATCAGGGATGTCACTCTGAGACAAGCAGGCCATTATGTAGGTCCTTCACAGGGAGAGAAGCAGTCTGTAAGCACAGAGAGATCCACAGCTCACACCATGGTGACTGGGATTATTTGGAATAGAGTTTAGGAAAGTTCAAACTTAAGGATACTGGAATTAATAAAAGAAAGGATTTTGGTGGTGAGAAACTAAGGAAAGGCAGGAAGCTCCATGAGAACAAGTGAAATGGTAGGTTAGCTAGAAGTTTAATAGAGAATCAGGGAAAGAGACAGTCTAGAAAAGTCCTCCTGGGGTCTGAGCAAGCTGCAAAGATTGCCCTCAAAGACGGTCTTTGCGAAAGACATAATAATCCTTGGTTCAGACTGTGAAGTAATTTATGCCTCTGGACATTATCAAAAAAGAACAATCAGCAAGCAATTATTAAAGTTCAATAGCTAGAAAATTATAACACTTAAAAGCTTAGCATGGACAAGGAAATAGAAAGTCAAAGAGATTTCAGCTAAAACCACTGTTATCCTTCAGCGTGCAGGATGTAGAGTGGCTGTGCACATGCCCAGGACTGTGCCATTTGAGGAACAAAATCAGAGGCTGAACAGTGAAGTGAAAATAGAATTTGCTAAAATAGTCCAGCAAACTCACTAAGTAACTGAACCAACAAACAATTACAATAAGTTCAAAGTTGGTGGGAAGAAGATCAGTATCGAGTTTTTATGCTGAGTTTTCAGTGAAAAATGGTGAGGCATACAAAGAAACAGGGAAGCATGACTCATACATAGGAAGAAAAACAGGCAACAGAAACTATATTTGAAAGGGCCCAATGTTGGACTTAACTAAGACTCCAAAGCAGGTATTACAAATATGTTCAAGGAATTTAAGCAAACCATACTTAAAGAATTAAAGGAAGATATGATTACAATGTCTCATTAAATAGAGACTATCAATAAATAGATAAATTACTTTTTAAAAAGAGTTAATGGAAGTTTAGGGGTTTAAAAGTATAATAACCAAAATAAAAACTTACTAGGGAGATTAAATACAAGCTTCCAGTTGACAGAATAAAGAATCAATGAACTTGAAGACAGATTAATAAAGTATATGCAATCTGAAGAAAAGAGAGAAGAGTGAAAAAACAGCCTCAGAGAAATGTGGAATAGCTTCAAGTGTAATTGAAGAACTGAACTCGAAAAGATAATGACTACAAATAGATCCACATTCAGATATATCATAGTTAAAAGGTTGAAAGACAGAGAAAAATCCTGAAAACAGCAAGAGAAAAATGACACACCACATTAGGAATAAGACCAATAGCTGATTCATCATCAGGACCAATGGGTGCCAGAAGGCAGTGGGATGTCATATTCAAAGGGCTAAAAGAAAAGTATTATAAACCAAAAATTCCATCTTAAGAAACATCCTTTCAAAAATGAAGTCAAAGACATTTCCTTATACAAAAAAACTGAAGTAATTTTTGGTTATCTGAACCTACTTTACAAGGCATGCAAAAGAAAGTTCTTCAGGCTGAAGGCAACTGACATCAGAGAGTAATTCTGACTGATGTCTATTATTCTGTCAATTCAAAGCTCGAATTGAACTTCTCTAGCAAGTTTTTATTTTGGATTTTATACTTTTAATCCACATGAAAGTAATTATGTAGGTAACTGCAGAGACACTATAATTAGACTTTTTTCTCCCTTATTCCCTGAACATATTTAAAAATAAGTTGTATAAAACAATATGTATGTAATTATTTTGTTGATTCTACAATATACAGATATATAACACATTTGCAATAAAAACACAAAGGAGGTTGGTGGGAGCAAAGTTGTATTAGAGTAAGAAAATTGCAGCAGAGAGTAACTCAAATCCACAGGGAAAAATGTAGAAAATCAGAAATGGAAATGAGAAGTTTAATATAACAAACTCTATAAACATATAGTTGCTCCCTTTTCTTCTTTAGCTTCTTTAGAGGACATAAAAGTATATGAAGTAATAATTATCACAATACATTTTATAGACCTGAAATATATAACAACAGTAGCACAAAGGAGAAACATTTATATTTATTTATTTAAAGCATTTTTTTTTGGCCAGGTATGGTGGGCCACATATGTAATCCTCGCACTTTAGGAGGTCAAGGATCACTTGAGCCCAGAAGTTCAGGACCAGCCTAGGCAATATGCTGAAACCTTGTCTCTATTTTACAAAATACAAAAAAAAAAAAAAAAAAAAAATTTAGCTGGGCATGATTAAAGCTACTTGGCAGGCTGAGGTGGAAGGATTGCTTGAGCCCAGGTGGTCGAGGATTCAGTGAGCCATGATCACGCCACTGCACTCCAGTCTTGGCAATGGAATGAGACCCTGTCTCAAAAACAAAATAAAATAGGTTTAAAACATTAACATTGTTATATCTCACTGGAATTAAGTAGTATAAATCTGAGGTATATTCTGATTAGTTAAAATCTGTATTGTAAGTCCAAGAGCAATAAATAAGAAAGTAACCCAACAAAAAGTAAAGTAAAAACAATTTATAGAAATTAAAATAAAATATACTTGCTCTCCTTTCTTCTCTCAGCTTCTTCCATGACATAAAACTATATAAAATAATACTTAAAACAATATATTATTGGGTTTATAACACAGCCATAGTATATTTGGTAACAAGAGCATGAAAAGAGGGAGGAAACAATAGGGCTGTATATGAATACATTTTTTTATTTCACTAAAATTTAATATAAATCTGAAATATATTCTGACAAGTAAATTTGTATATTGTAAAGCCTACAACTACTAAGAAAATTACTTTTTAAAAAAAGAGTGTTTGCTTTGCTAGCACATATACTAAAAACAGAGTGAAATAATAAAATGATTAAAAGATATACCAAAAATATTAATAAAATTAATTTAAAAAAAGCAAAGGAAGACCAGAAGAATAAAAAAGATATGAAACATAGATAAAATAGCAAATGTAAATTTAAACATACCAGTATTAACATCAAGTGTAAAAGCCAAATATTATGAGACTGGGTTAAAAAACAAATTAAAAATCCAATTATATATTGTCTACAAAAGTCACATTTTAGGCCAGGTGAGGTAGCTCATACCTGTAATCCCAGCACTTTGGGAGGCTGAGGTGGATGGATCACTCAAGACCAGGAGTTTGAGACCAGCCTAGCCAACATGGTCAAACCCTGTCTTTACTGAAAATACAAAAAGAATTAGCCAGGTGTGGTGGGACATGCCTATAGAACCAGAAACTCAGGAGGCTAACGCAGGAGAATCACTTGAATCCAGGAGGTGGAGGCTGTAGTGAGTTGAGATTGCACCACTGCACTCCAGCTTGGTTGATAGAGTGAGACCCTGTCTCAAAAAATTAAAAAAAAAAAAATGAAAATTAAAAAGTCACATTTTGGATTCAAAAATACTAACAGATTGAAAGTAAAAAATTGGAAAAAGCTATACCATACAAGTAGAAACCATATGAGAGCTGGAGTGACTATACTTTTATTGAACAAGCAGACATAAAAAATGTTACTAGAGATAAAAGAACATTTTACAATAAAATGTTCAATCAGACTTATATAAAAAAGTGACTAGAGGTGAAAGAACATTTTATAATAAAATTGTCAATCTATCAGGTATATATAATAATTTTTAGCATATATACATACAGCAACAGTGTCCCAAAATTTATTTTAAAATCTGATGTAATTGAAGACATAAGTAGAATATTGAGAAAAAATAGGTCAATATTCCACTTTCAATGCTGGATAGAACAATTGGGCAGAAAATCAACAAGGATATAGAAGACTTGAACAATAATGCAGGAAGTAAAAAGTTCCTATTCAAAGTTTCCCTTCTTGTTAAAGAATAATGATAATAAATGTTAGAAATAATAGTTTCTTTCAAAGACTAACTTTCTTCAAAGCCTTCTTGCTTTTTGCTAATAACTCTTTGTTAAGCCCTATCCTATGTAGCTGTCACACATAAGGGAATAAGTACATTCTATGTGCTTGTACTTTAACAAAGATATTTGTGCTGGATGTGCTCACAGGCATGTCCCAGCTCACAGCCTATGCCCCTTCCTTATTTGGACCTCCTCTTTTCCTTGTTTCTCCATTGTTTTACCTATTCAGGAAAGTTTTAAGTTGTTAGCCAGTCGGGTTTTAGTTTAAATTGTGAGGTCTGGCTCCAAATGATGGAGATTAGACACAGCAGTAAATACCCAATGCATAAGGAATAAATATGTATGCCTTTCCTTTTTTCATTGCACTCTCTGGCAAGATGGCTAACAAACAGTGCCCTTTCTGCAGAAAGTAAAATTGCCTTATTGAGAAAACTTTTTGTCCGAATGCTAATTTTTCCTTGTGGTACCTGGGAACAAGCATTCTGTCTCTAATAGTATAAATGAAGTAAACCTAATAGAAATCTCTGGCACATTTCTTTCAACAATAGCAGAATGCATATTCTTCTCAAGAACACATGGAAATTTCTTTAGGACAGATCATATACCAGTATGTAAAACAAGACTGATCAATTTGAAAGGTTCAAATCATACAATGTCTCCAATGACAATCAGATAAATAAGAAATCTATAATAGAAGGAAATTTGGGAAATTTAAAATTACATTGAAATTAAACAATGTACTTCTAAATAAATAACCAGTGGGTCAAAAAGAAAGTAATAGGGGAAATTAGAAAATGCTTTAAGATGCATAAAAATGAAAATATACCCAAACTTAGGGAATGCAGCTAAAGCAGTGCTTAGAGGAAAATTTATAGTTGTAAATGTCTATTTCAAAAGAAGGATTTCAAATTAATAACCTAAACTTCTGTTTTCAGACATACTGGAAAAGAAGAGCAAACTAAACCTAAAGTCAATAGAAAGGAGGTAAATAATAAAGATTAGAACACAAATCAGTTTAAATAGATAGTAGAAGTATAATAGATACAGTCAATGAAACCAAATGTTGTTTTTTGCAAAGATCAACAAAATTGACAGACTAACCAAGAAACTAACAGAGAGGATTCAAATTATTATACTAAAATCTGGAATGAAAGAAAGATCACTACTGATCTTACTGAAAGAAAAATGATTAAAAGGGAATACTATAAACAACTGTAACCACTAAGTTAGATAATTTAGCTAAAATGACCAAATTCCTAGAAAGGCATAAACTACTAAAACTGACTCAAGAAGAAAGAAAACTCTAAATAGATCTATAACAAGTATAGAGGTTGAATTCATAATTTTTAAACTTTCCACAAATAAAAGCTCTGGCCCAAATGGCTTTACTGGTAAATTCCACTAAAGAAGTAATATCAGTTCTTCACAGATATTTCCAAAATATAGTAATGGACTGCCACAGACTAAAATTCACATGTTAAATACTAACAAAATTCCTGTGTTAAATCCTAACAAAATTCCTGTGTTAAATCCTAATACCTGATGTGATAGTCTTAGGTGGTGGGGCCATTGCAAGGTGATTAGGTGATGAAGGTAAAGCTCTCACGAATGGAATTAGTGCCCTCATAAAAGAAGTGCCAGAGAACTCCCTCATCCCTTCCACTATGTGAAAGTTAAAGTGAGAAGGCAGCTGCATGTGAGAATCAGTAAGTAGGCTCTCAACAGGCACCAAATATGCCATTGAACTTCCTAGTCTCCTGAACTCTCAGAAATAAATTTCTATTGCTTATAAGCCACCTAGTCTATGGTATTTTTTTTTTATAGCTGCCCAAATAAAGTAAGCAAAGAAGGAACACTTTTCAACTCATTCTACATGGCCAACATTTTCCTTATATGCCTGATAGGAGTTTTTAAACAGACCATATAAAAAACTCTTACAACTCAATAATAAAAGTACAAATAACTAAATATAAATATGGGCAAAGAATCTAAGAAGATATTTTTCCAAAGATTATTGGCCAATATGCACTATGTAGGTATAGAGCTGATACTAAACATTGTTAGCCATTAGGCAAACCACAATGAGACACCTCTGATACCCACAATGATAGTTAAAATTAAAAAGAAAGTTGATAATAAATGTTGGTAAGAGTATTAAGAAACTATGACTCTCATACATTGCTGATGGAAAGGTAAAATGGTGCAGCTACTTTGGAAAACAGTCTAAAACTTCCTTAATGTTTAAACAGAATTAACGTATGACCCAGCAATTCCACTGCTGGATATTGGTAAAAAAAAATGTACTGAACATTTGTTAAAAGTGGCAAGACAGATTTTATTTGAGCTATTACAGTAGAGATATGATTTGACTGTGGCCCCATCCAAATCTTATCTTTAATTGTAGCTCCCATAATTCCTACATGTTGTGAGAGGGACCCAATGGGAGGTAATTGAATTATGGATGAGGGTCTTTCCCATCTGGGCCAGAGCTTTTATTTGTGGAAGTTTATTGTGGGAAGTTTAAAAATTATGAATTCAACCTCTATACTTGTTATAGATCTATTTAGAGTTTTCTTTCTTCTTGAGTCAGTTTTAGTAGTTTATGCCTTTCTAGGAATTTGGTCATTTTAGCTAAATTACCTAACTTAGTGGTTCTTGTGATAGTGAATAAATCTCACGAGATTTGATGGTTTTATAAGGGGGCATTCCCCTATACAAGCTCTCTTGCCTGCCACCATGTAAGAGGTAACTTTGCTCCTCATTTGCCTTCAGCCATGATTGTGAGGCTTCCTCAGCCATGTGGAACTGTGAGCCAATTAAACCTGTTTGTAAGTTACTTGGTATGCCTTTATTAGCAGTGTAAGAATAAACTAATACAAATGGGGATAAAGACTTTAGTACAGAACTGAGCTAAACTCCAACTACAGCGAAGGCCACCAGAAGAGCAGAGCAAAGGGGTCAATAGACAGAAAATTACTAAGGGGAATTTGATGAGAGACATTAGGAAGGGGATTTCTGCAAAGTAGCTTAACAGGATTGCAAAAGATTGGGCAAAAACTTGAATATTAAGGGTGGAGAATGAGGAACTTGATTAGTTATGAAGGGCGGGAAAGCTTCTTGCTAAACTAACAGATATATTCTTTGCTAAAAGAACAGGCAGCTAAGGGCAGAGTGGGAGGCCAAGAAGGCCAGGTAAGCCTGAAAGGTTTGGCCAAGGAGAACGTCTCTGTCGGCATATACTCGAGAGAAATGAAAACACATCCATAGAAAATACTGTATATGAAAGTTCATAGAAGCATTATTTATAATAGACAATTGATAATTCCTTCAACTGATGAGTGGATAAATGTAGTTATCTACATAATGGAATATTGTTTTCCAATAAAGAGGAATAAAGATACAAGATTGGTGGAAATATGCTCAGTGAAAGAAGCCATTCTCAAAGGATCATAAATTTAATGATTCCGCCTATATGAAATATCCAGAATTGGAAACTCTATAGAAACAGAAAGTAGATCTGAGTTGACTTAGTCTGGGAGTTGGGGAGGTGGAGTTGAGGGAATGATTGATAATAGTACAGGATTTTTTGGTGGGGAGGGTAATAAAATGTCTGTAATTCCTTGTGATGACATTTGTATAACTCTGAATATACTGAAAACTATTGAATTGTAAACTTTAAATGAGTGAATTGTATAGCATGTGACTTATCTCTCAATACAGTTGTTTTTACAATCCTTAGGAAAGTTGGCTGCTAAAGGATATATTACATTTTTAAATAATTGGATAACTGTTTTCTCTGTTGAACATACATTGATAGAATTTATTCATCTCTGACTGATAAACTCTAATAGAGAAGAAATGAAAAGAAACAGATCAAAAGAATCACATTTATGCCTCTTAACTGGCAGTGCACATGATGAATTGTGAAACACTGACAGCTTCTTCCTCTTGATGCTTATGCAGACACAGTGGGATGCATCTTAAGCAGGGGACCTTAGAAAGCTATTTAAACCCTTCCCCCACCACTTTTTATGTATATAGAAAGTACAAGATGACTTATCCAAAGCTCCAAGATTTTGGAGCTTGAACTGTAACCGAGGGCTTTTTCTTCCTAGGCTGGGGCTGCTTTATCAGTTCAGATTATTACTATAGTCGTGATTAATCACATTCCGTGATTTAGTTGTGCTTGTATTCATCCAAATTCAAAGTACCTATGTCTAAAAGCTCTGACTTCATTCCCAAAAACAGGATTTAGTCTGGATCCCTTTATTTTCTGAAACAGGATTTCCTATTGTTGTGGAATGTTTCTCTTCCCTTCAAATTCATATGTTAAAGTCCTAACCTCCAATATGATGGTATTAGCAGGTGGGGCCTTTGAGAAGCAATTACGTAACGAGGATAGAGCCCTCATGAATGGGATTAATGCCCTTATAAAAAGCATCCTATAGAGCTCTCTCACTTTGTTTTCACCATGTGAGGCTACAATAAAAAGTCAACAGTCTATACCCTGGAAGAAGGCTGTCACCAGAACCTGACCAACAGGACACCCTCATCTCAAACTTCCTTTCTCTAGAACTGTGAGAAATAAATTTCTGTTGTTTATAAGCCACCAGTCTATGGTACTTTTTTATGGCAGCCTAAACTGTCTAAGACACCTGTCTTGTCAATGAAACCACAACATATATTCAGGCACTCATAATATTTAAATGTGTCGTAGTATTTACCAATTGCAGTAATATGAAATTGCTGTTCTCTGCATAGGACCATGAATAAAAGAGGTAATCTACAACCTGAGATACAGAGGTGGAAACAAAAAATTACACAATAATGTAATGACAACAAAAACAGATTAATAAGTAAAGCGATATGGGAACATAGAAAGCAAATAACTCTATTTAAAGTAGGACTGTTCTTAAGAAAGTTACCAAGTGCAGAAGGCAGGAAAGGTGTTCTAAGGAGAAGGAGCAGAGTCTGTACAAAAGGACAGAGACATGTTAGAAAAATAGCCAGAAATGCAGTACAGGGGAGTAGAGCAGAGAAGTACCTGAAGAGGAGTTATCAGTTTTGTTTTCACTTTTTTAAAAAAAACTGAAACATAATATACAAATAGAAAAAGGAACACATCTAAAGGTAGCCCGTGGTGAATGTTCAAAAAGAGAGCTGGCCCATGTAGCCAACAGACAGAATAAGAAACAGAACATTCCCAACATCCCAGAAGTCCTCTGATCCTCCAGATACTACCGTCCTGCAAAACGAACCACAATTCTATTAAAAGTTTTAAAAGGCCGGGCGCGGTGGCTCACGCCTGTAATCCCAGCACTTCGGGAGGCCGAGGCGGGCGGATTGTGAGGTCAAGAGATTGAGACCATCCTGGCCAACATGGTGAAACCCCGTCTCTACTAAAAGTACAAAAAAATTAGCTGAGCGTGGTGGTGCACACCTGTAGTCCCAGCTACTTGGGAGGCTGAGGCAGGAGAATTGCTTGAACCCGGAAGGCGGAGGTTGCAGTGAGCCGAGGTCGCGCCACTGTGCTCTAGCCTGGCGCCTGGAGACAGAGTGAGGCTCTGTCTCAAAAAAAAAAAAAAAAAAAAAAAAAA
>PVKP010030382.1:0-14651 GCA_004027715.1 Plecturocebus donacophilus
AGTTCTTTTCTTTAAGGATGTTGAATGTTGGCCCCCACTCTCTTCTGGCTTGTAGGGTTTCTGCTGAGAGATCTGCTGTGAGTCTGATGGGCTTCCCTTTGTGGGTAACCCGACCCTTCTCTCTGGCTGCCCTTAGCATTTTCTCCTTCATTTCAACCCTGGTGAATCTGACGATTATGTGCCTTGGGGTTACTCTTCTAGAGGAGTATCTTTGTGGTGTTCTCTGTATTTCCTGGACTTGAATATTGGCCTGCCTTGTTAAGTTGGGGAAGTTTTCCTGGATAATATCCTGAAGAGTATTTTCCAGCTTGGATTCATTCTCTTCGTCACATTCAGTTACACCTATCAAATGTAGATTAGGTCTTTTCACATAGTCCCATATTTCTTGGAGACTTTATTAATTCCTTTTTACCCTTTTTTCTGTCATCTTGCCTTCTTGTTTTATTTCATTGAGTTGATCTTCGACCTCTGATATCCTTTCTTCTGCTTGGTCAATTCAGCCGTTGAAACTTGTGCATGCTTTGCGAAGTTCTCGTGTTGTGTTTTTCAACTCCATCAATTCACTTATATTCCTAAGTTGTCCATTCTCATTAGCATTTAGTTAAATCTTCTTTCAAGGTTCTTAGTTTCTTTGCTTTGGGTTAGAACATGTTCTTTTAGCTCACAGAAGTTTCTTATTATCCACCTTCTGAAGCCTGATTCTGTCAGTTCATCACATTTATTCTCCATCAGGCCTTGTTCCCTCGCTAATGAGGAGCTGCAATCCCCTGTGGGAGGAGAGGCATTCTGATTTCGGGTGTTCTCAGCCTTTTCGCACTGGTTTCTTCTCGTTTTTGTGGATTTATCCACCTGTTGTCTTTGTAATTGCTGACTTTCAGATTGGGTCTCTGAGTGGACGTTCGGCTTGTTGTTGATAAAGTTTTTTCTGTTCCTTAATTTTCCTTTGGCGGACGCCCCTTATCCACAGAGCTAGGCCTTCCTGGGTTCATCTGTGCTTGCTGTGAAACTCTCAGTCCTCAGCGCTTCCAATTGCTGTTCTCCTTGTGGGGATGGGACCAGCCGAGCCCTACTAAAAGGGCACCCAGTCCCGTATACTCCTCACCGAGAAGCGCCACGCCGGGACGCCAGCAAAACAGTTGCGCCGGCCAAAAGAGTTACGCTGTCAACTCGTGTGGCTCCTCTGCCGGGCATCTCCCTGTTTGTGGGCAACAAAAATTCGTCTGAAATTGCGGTGTCCACTCATTCTCTGCGCTTTCACGGGGAGCTACAATCCCGAGCTGCTGCTAATCAGCCATCTTGGATCTCTCTCTAAGTATTTCATATCAGCAGAATCATACATTAGTTGTCTTTTTTGTGACTGGCTTACTTCATTTAGCATAATGTACTCAAGGTTCAGCCATGTTGTAGCATATTGCAGAACTGCTTTCCTTTTTAAGGCTGAATGAAATTCTATTGTATGTTTCTACCACATTTTACTTACTCATTTGTCTGTCAATTGACATTTGGGTTCTTTCCACTTTTTAGCCATTGTGAATAATGCTGCTATGAACATGATTATACCCCCATGATGAGGTGACACTTGTTTAAAAATACCTCTTTGAGACCCTGCTTTTAATTCTTTTGAGTATTTACCCAAAAGTGAAATTACTGGGTCAAAAGAGAATTCTATGTTTAACTTTTAAAGGAATCTTAATACTATTTTCCAAAAAGGCTGTACCATTTTACATTCCCATTAGCAGTACGCAAATGTTCCAATTTCTTTACTTCTTCACCAACATTTCTTCTTTTCTGTCTTTTGATAATAGCCATCATAATGGGTGTTTAGTAGTATCTCATTGTGTTTTTGATTTACATTTCTCTTGTGATTAATGATGTTGAGGATCTTTTAATGTGCCTCTTGGCCATTTGTATGTGCCTCTTGGCCATTTGTATATTTTAGAGAAATGTCTGTACAATCCTTTACTCATTTTTGAATTGGGTTTTTTTATTGTTAAGTTTTAGTTCTCTATATATTCAGTATATTAATGTCTTATGAGATATGTAATTTGTAAATATTTTCTCTCATTCTGTGGGTTTTCTTTTTACTCTATTGATACTATGTTTGGATGTGCAATTTTTAAAATTTTTTCGTCAAGTCCAATTTGTCTTTTTTTTTCTTGTGTTCTCTATGCCTCTTTGGTCATATCTGAGAAATAATTGACAAATCCTATATCATGAGATCTTTGCCTTGTTTTTTTTTCCCCAGGAATGGTATAGTTTTAGGTCTTATGTTTAGACCTTTGATCCGTTGTGAATTAATTTTTATATGTGGTGTCACATAAGGGTTCAAGTCAGTCTTTAGTACACAAATATCCAGTTGTGCCAGCACCGTTTGGTGAAAATACTGTTTCCTATTGAATGTTCTTGATGCTCTTGCTGAAAATAATTTGACTGTATATACAAGGGTTATTTCTGGGTTTTCTACTCTGTTCCATCCATCTGTATGTCTGTGTTTTTGTCAGTACCACATTGTTTTGATTATTATAGTTGTGTAATAAGTTTCAAAATCAGGAACTATGAGACCTATAGCTTTGTTCTTCTATTTTCAATACTGTTTTGGCTATTTGGGGCTCCTTGAGATTTCATATGAATTTTAGGATATGTTTTTCTATTTCTGCACTAAACATCATTGGGATTTTGATAGGGATTGCATTGAATCTGTAGGTTGCTTTGGGTAGCATGGACATCTTAAACACATTACATTTTCTTATCTATGAAGATATGATAGGTTTTTATCTATTAATGTCTTAAAAACTTTTTTTTCAGCAGTGTTTTGTAGTTTTCATTGTACAGATATTTCACATCCTTGGTTAAGTTAATTCCTAAGTATTTTATTGTTTTGATTCTATTGTAAACAGAATTTTTTTTTTTTGTAGTTTCCTTTTCAGATTGCTCATTGGTAATGTATAAAAATGTAACTGATTTTCCTGGGTTGATTTTGTATACGGCTACTTGTTGAATTTATTTATTAGTTCTAGTAGGTTTTTTTTGTGGAATCTTTAGAGTTTTCTACATATATGATCATATCATCTGTGAACAGAGATAATTTTACTTCTTTTTTTCCAGTTTGGATGCCTTTATTTATTTTTCTTGCCTAATTGCACTGGCTAGAACCTCCAGTACTATGTGGAACAAAAGTATTAGGTTGGTGCAAAAGTAATTGTAATTTTTGCCATTTTTTTTAAAGCAATGGCAAAAATTGTAATTACTTTTGCACCAACCTAATAGCATCCTTGCATTATTCCTGATCTTTGAGGAAAATTCAGTCTTACATTTTGAGTATGACATTTATATTAGGTTTTTTGTGTGTGGCTTTTACTATGGTGAGATAGTTTTCTTCTATTCCTATTAGTTATGTGCTTTTATTATGAAAAAATGTTAAATTTAATCAAATGCTTTTTCTGTTATCTTTTGAAATGATCACGTGGTTTCTTCTCCATTCTGTTAAGGTGGTGTATTACATTGTTTGATTTTGTATGTCAAATCATTCTTGCGTTCCAGGAATACATTCCAGTTGGTCGTGGTGTATAACCTTTTAAAATCCTGTTGAAGTGGCTTCCTGTATTTTGTTGAGGATTTTCAAAATAATGTTCATAAGGGATTTTGGTCTGTAGTTGTTTTGTAGTGACTTTGTGTGGCTTTGGTATCAGATAATGCCTCTTAAAATGAGTTTGGAAGTGTTCTCTTTTCCTCAATGTTTTAGAAAATTTGAGAAGTTGAATCAAGATATTTTCATCTTGTTTTTTTTTTTTAATAATCCTTTTTGTGGAATGTATGTTCCTAGATAGCCATTCACATAGTTGGCTTCCTTATGTCGTTTAGACTTCAGTAAAATGTCTTTTGGGCCTTCTTGAATGTCAGTCTAAATTAGCTTCTCAGTCATTCTCTATCAGTAGCTCTCTATTATTGTCCTCATAGCAATTTTCACTGACATTTTCCTGTGTTGTCCTGTTTTCTCTCAAATTATCCCTTTGCTTATAGATAGAATATAAGCATAATGAGAGCAATCCCTATATTTTAGAGTTTTTATGGTCAGTTCTATTATGTAGGCATGATTGATTAAGTTTTTGAACATTTGTGCTTATCTAAAGCTCTACCCCGTGTCTCCCCATGGCCCTCCCATAATTCAGGGATTGAGGCTGAAACTTCCAAACTTCTAATCACTTGGTTGGTTTTTTGGCAACGAGCTCCCATCCTGAAGCTATGTAGGCTCTTACCAAGAGTCACCTGCTCAGTATAAATTCTGGTATGATTGAAAGGAGCTTATTATGAATGACAAAAGACTGTCCCTCTCACTCTTGTGAGAATGGTGAGAAAACAAAGATAAAATGTCTTGATTCAACTTCTTATCTTACTCAGTCAATTCACAGGATCTTAGGAGTTTTTGTGCCAAGAAACTGCAGACCAAATATTTCCTATTATTTCATACTATCACACTGCCTTACAAGATTGTTGTAAGAATAAATGAGAGAATGCATGCGAAACTCTTAGCACATTGCCTGGTATGGCTAGCAGTGGCTATACGGCTCAACTGTTAAGAATATTTCCTTTCCCATCCCTTTCTTCCTTGGCCTTCTCTACTCTCCTCCTTTTCCTTTCTCCGATAGCCTTTGCTTGTGTTTCCACTTTCCTAATCTTTCTCTGACGTTTTTACTTTTGAGTTCTCAGTATTAGATCAGAAGTCTAGGACTTGGAAGGGTTAGGAGTGGCGCTGGTGTAGGAGCGTTTTGCAGAAGATTCATTGCAAGCCACCCTCCCTCATTTACTTTTCTTTATGTAAAGCTGTTGGTTTCATTTTCATGAAAAATCTGAAATATCTCAGGGGAAGTATGTGAATTTACTTTTTCAGAACAGAAATTAGCTGCGATAATGCCCCCCCCCTCCATGTTAGAAGATGTAGGAAATAGTGATTCCTTATATCAGGCTGATTCTTTGGATATGTCCTTTGCTTTAGGAATGATACTCATGATACTGATAATTCTTTTTTTTTTTTTGAGATGGAGTCTCACTCTGTCACCCAGGCTGGAGTTGTAGTGGTGCAATCTTGGCTCACCACAACCTCTGCCTTTTGTGTTCAAGTGACTCTCCTGCCTCAGCCTCCTGAGTAGCTGGGATTACAGATGCACACCATCATGCCTGGCTAATTTTTGTATTTTTAGTTGAGACGAGGTTTCGCCATGTTGGCCAGGCTGGTTTCAAACTCCTGACCTTAAGTGATCTGCCCGCCTCGACCTCCCAAAGTGCTGGGATTACAGGTGCGAGCCACGGCACCCTGCCAATACTGATAATCTTAAAGAGAGAAATTTAATCATCCTTTAATGAGTAAAATGTGTAATAAGAGTAGGAAAGCATATCGTGGAAAGAAGAGGTTCTAGATTATTTACCCCTTTAGCATTTTCCTGGAGGTTTAGTGGTCATTAGAAGGAAGTACTTGTGGCTTGGCGGGGTGGGTCACACCTATAATCCCAGCACTTTGGGAGGCTGAGAAAGGAGAATTGTTTGAAGCCAGGCATTCAAGACCAGCCCAGGCAACATAAGCCCACATCTCTACAAAAATAAAAATAAGTTAGCTTATTTGGGTGGCGTGTGCCTGTAGTTCTAGCTACTCAGGAAGCTGAGGTGGGAGTATGGCTTGAGCCCGAGAATATGAGGCTGCAGTGAGGTATCATCACGCCAACTGTGTTGTAGCCTGAGCAACAGAGTGTGGCCTCTTACACACACACACACACACATACACACACACGACATACTTGTTACTAGTGCTTTTTTGTAAGAGTTTAATCTAACATGGCATTTTAATATGGTTTTTAAAATATTTATTTCCAGTTAACAGAAGATGAAATTGCAACCATTCTTAAATCTACATTGAAAGGACTAGAATATTTGCACTTTATGAGAAAAATACACAGAGATATAAAAGCTGGAAATATTCTCCTCAATACAGAAGGACATGCAAAATTGGCAGATTTTGGAGTGGCTGGACAGTTAACAGTAAGTTAACTTTAATAATTTTCTAAACACTTGACTAATTTGTTCAGCTTTGATTGTAACTAAACTTTGATAACTTTTTGAGGGAGAATGGAAAGAAATGTGTAACTTTTTTGTATTTGTGGAGAAGGAACCATAATTGAGCCAGATTTGAGTATTATTTAATTTATAATTTAGGATAATTGAATATGAAAATATATCTTATAATCAAAATGCTTAAATGTTCTGAAAGGGAAGCTACGTCAGCTCATTTCTGTAGCTTTTAGCATTATAGTATCTTTAATGACTGTGTTTAAGTGATGGTAGTGGAGATAAGTTACCTGTGGATTCTTGGTTATTTTCAGAATTCAGAATTCCTAAGTGTGTCATAACCGGTTGAAATTTTAGCAAAATATAGTCAATTTCTGATATAATCTGTGGCATTGGAGGTTTTGAATTTTTTTAAAAGAACGTTTGGCATACAGATTTCATTTGTGTTTTTGTAGTAGCATTTATGGCTATGTAACATTATTGCAGGATACAATGGCCAAACGCAACACTGTAATAGGAACTCCATTTTGGATGGCTCCTGAGGTGATTCAAGAAATAGGCTATAACTGCGTTGCTGACATCTGGTCCCTTGGCATTACTTCTATAGAAATGGCTGAAGGAAAACCTCCTTATGCTGATATACATCCAATGAGGGTAAGAAAATTATGGTTTGCTAAAAATGTTAGTCTTATATAAGTGTTGCAGTTTTGTAATGTCTGTGTAAGTAAATATAAACTAAGTTTATTTAAATTTATTCTTTTTAAAAATGGTAAAATTCTCTCTTAAAGATTAGTAACTATTAATTTCTCTTCCTTCGGCATTCTTAATTGTGAGAAAAGAAGTGAAGGTTCTGTATATCTCTATAGTCACTGTTCTCCTCCCCCCCAAAATATACCTGTAAAGTTTTTGCTTGCTTTTCAATAGAAGAAAGGGTTGGTAAATCCTCTTTGCTCTTCAGTTTATTGTTTGCTCTTCAGTTTATTGTTTCTCGATTGTGGTAGTGGAAGAGTTTGAAGTAATCAGTTCTTACCCACTCTGTAATTTATACCTTTCTCTCTCTCTCTCTCTCTCTCTCTCTCTGTGTGTGTGTGTGTGTGTGTGTGTGTGTGTGTGTGTGTGTGTATAGTTTTTTTTTTTCCTACCCTTTCTCTTCTTTGGTCTGAGGATGATATTAAGCAATCCTAACTTCTAATATTGCTATGCACCTGTAAAGGAATTAGGCTAATTTTTTTTTCAGTGAATGCTTATTCAGAAAATGGAATTCCTTTTTTGAACATCATTATGTGTTTCTGTGATCTCTGCAGGATAATTTTTGAGTTTGAAATATCTATCTTACATATTCAAGTCTAATTGCCTATGTTTCAAGGTTTGTGATGATACACTTTTTAGGTTTATTACTCTGTGAATCATACAGATAAGTTCATCATCATAGAGAAGTACATTTATCTTTGTATACTTATTGCCCTCTAGTGGCTGTAGTTACCTCAATGAGGATATAGGAATGAAGGGAAGAGTGTAGGTATGTGTTTATTTGTAGAAAAGAGAAGATAATATCATGGTGGCTGGAGGAATGTGAAGTAAGTAGGAAGAAGACGAATGCATTATTTTAGGTTATCTGAAGAGGAATAAATTGGAATCACATCTGATATTATAATGCTATTGTGGGTTAAATTTTGATAATATAGGTAATAGTGTATTATATGGAAAACATTTAAAAATCTGTCTGTTGTATTGAAACATTTTAAAGAGAGTTTTTGTTTTTTTATTCTTTTGAGACAGGGTCTTACTCTGTCACCCAGCCTGGAGTGCAGTAGTGCGATCATGGCTCACTCTAGCCTCAACTTCCTGGGCTCAGGTGATCTCCCACCTCAGCCTGCAGAGTAGCTGGGAATATAGGTATGCACTACCATGCCCAACTAATTTTTTGTAGAGACAAGTTGTCGCCACATTGCCCAGGCTAGTCTCCAGCTCCTGGGCTCAAGCGATCCTCCCACTATAGCTTCCCACAGTGCTGGGATTAGAGGAGTGCGCCCAGCGTAGAATTCTTTGAGTAATATAATTGTATACAATATGTACCATCTTCCTTGTGTATGTAAATTCCTTTTGGTAAATTAAAAACAGCATCAATTGTTTTAAAATAACATGAAAAATAACAAGGTCAGCAAGAATGAAAACAGGAACACAAAGTCTTACTTCTTCTCTGATCATTAGTTGTCTGTGGTTATTTTAGTTAGGATGTTTGTAGAGTGATCCTCAAAGTAGACAAATTTGTGTTTCAATCAGTGCCGGTTACTAAATTACCCAAGGCAACTTAGGTAAGTTCCAGAGCGGGGATTTAACCTAGGACTTCCATTATTACTATTCTGCTTCTTCCCTGTGTAAATCTTATTTTTCCATCCAAATAGTTCAACATGTTAAATTTGACCCTGTGCTACTTTCTCTAGCAGATAGGAGAGAATTGTAATATATGGCCCCTTCCTTTGAGAATCTTATAATATTACCTGAGTTTGAATGAATACATCATACATTATTAAAAATATACCTGATGATAATGTTTCTCTTAGAAAAAAAATATATATGTATATATATATATATATATATATTACAAACTTCCTTGGATGTCTTGCTCACTGTTTTTTTTTTTTAAACCAATCTAAATCCTACCAATTTCTAAATTCTCAACTCAGATTTTATTTCTGTCTAGAGACATTCTTGATAGCTATCACCCAAGTAAATTTCTCTTTTTCCTCATAATTTGTATATAGGCAATTTTTGACAGTCCAGTTCTTTGGATAGTTAATCAAGTGTTGCCTTGTACATTTCCAAACATAATATAGTTTATCTCCTATTTGAATGATGTCATTATTTAACTTTTCTTGTGTTTGTGAGCTGTCTTACGAATTAGAGTATTGAACTGCAAGTATTGGAAGCTGTTAAGATCATTTAACAGATACAGTTTTATCACTGGCAACAAATACTGCCTTTTGTTTTCCTTGAAATGACAGGTTCACTTGGTTCAGTTTTGAGAAAATGTCTGTCAGATACCCATCTGTGTAACCTTAGTTTTCTGTCAGTTATTCTTCAAGTAAAATTGGTGTTCTTAAAAAGAGCGTTGTAGTTTATTTAGCTTGCAGCTCAGTCACACAACTGCTTTTTTTCAGATTATTATTGTTCTTTGGTATGTGAGGAAGTGCTTTATGCATATTTTCCATTTTGTCATGTAGAATACTACAAAATATATATTCAAGTGTGGAAGTTTAATAAAGTCAATAACCTTTACTGTTTCTTCAAAGTTTACGGTAATTTGGTGGGGGGGTATAGTACGGACAGTGAAAAGAGCTGTTCAAGAGAGAAAAAAAAATGTAATGGGTCCAGCTAAAATTGGTAATTGAGAAATTGTAATGTAATTAACACTGCTTGTGGGCCTTCCTGTGGTAGCGTACTCTGCTGTGCAGTAGAGTACATTATGGCCTTGATATGCAGGGTTTAGGTTTTAACAAATGAGTGTTTTAAAAGGATGGGGCTACAGGGAATTTAAGGATGCTGCTGAGTTATGGTTCAGGTGGTTACTGGCAGGGCACAGTCTGGAAAGAAAAGAGAGAACGTAAGGAAATGGAGCAATCATGGAATAGTTGGTGTTCTTCATGCTTGCTGCATAGCAGTCATCTGGGGAGCCCTACCTTGAACAGATTACATCTGAATCTCAGGAGATTAGAGAGGAGATAAAATGGTTTTTAAGATATGAGAAAGCTGGTGGGATATGACAGTATGATAAGTAAGTGAAATATTTAAGTTTTCTTTTTTAACCAACTTTTTTTTTGTACTGTAGTAACTTTGTGAAATAAATATTTTATTCTCCATTGGGTAGATTGGATGAAATGGATAAGATTATTGGTTAAGATGACATAACTTGTCAGTGGCAGAACTGAGATATGAATTGAGTTTGATCTGTATTTTTGCCTAGACACCAAAGAAGTATCCTCTGTGTTAATATGCCAACTCTATGCAAGTGGAGGAGTGGCTAAAAAAACTAGACATTTTTAAACCATCTAATCACAATATTATAATTACTAATTTAAAATCTGAACCCTCTTAAGTTTTCCAGAGTAGCAGGAAATATGGATGGATTTTAATTTTTTATGTTTAGTTGTCCAGCCATTTTTTTGTAGCCATATAGATTATTAAGATAATCAGTAATCTATAAAGTTGCCACAATGAGATGAAGATGTGATTGATAAGAAGACCCCACAGCTGATAGAGGCAAAAAAACTGATAGTTCTTTTTATATAAGTAAATGATACAATTCACTACACATAGATGGCTATCTAGAACAAAGTTAGAGACAAAGTTAGGATGTGGTGGGTGATTTTCCTCAGCCTCCATATATAGGAGAGTACCCAGCCACTGGTGATATCATCTGATTGGAGTGAGGATTCTATCCAGTCTTTCTGAAATGCCTTGCGGCCATCCTCGCAGAGTTCAAGCCCTTTCCACTATAGATACTTCTTATTATGTTATGTTCCTTTGATGCCAAGTTTGTTGTGGATTTTTATAATGAAGGGGTATAGGATTTTATCAAAAGTCTTTTCTGTGTCTACTGAGGTGATTATATGGTTTTTGTTTTTAATTCTTCTTATGTAGTAAATCACATTTACTGACTTTCATGTGTTGAATCATCCTTGCATCCAGAAATAAAGCCCACTTGATTGTGGTGAATTAATTTTTTGATGTGCTGCTGGATTTGGTTTGTTCATTTTTTTTTTTTTTCCTTGAGACGAGCTTACTTTGTCCCCCAGGCTGGGGTGCAGTGGTGCAGTCATGGCTCACTGCACCCTTGACCTTACAGGGTCAAGTGATGTTTTCATCTCAGCCTCCTGAGTAGCTAGGACTACAAACATGTGCACTGTGCCTGGCTAATTAAAAAATTGTTTTTGTAGAGATGGGATCTCAATATATTGCTCAGGCTGGTGTTAAACTCCTGGACTCCAGTGATCCTTCTGCCTTGGCCTCCCAAAGTGCTGGGATTATAGATGTGAGCCATTGCACCTAGCTCAGCGTGCTGGTATTTTGTTGAGGAATTTTGTGTCTATTTTCATCAGGGATATTGGTTTGTAATTTTCTTTTTTTGTTATGTCTTTGCCAAATTTAATATCAGGATGATACTGGTTTTGTGGAATGAGTTAGAGAGGGGCCCCCCTCTTTGATTTTTTGTAATAGTTTCATTAGGATTGGTACTAGCTCTTCTTTGTACAACTGGTAGAATTCGCTGTGATCCCTCTCATCTGGGGCTTGTTTTAGTTGGTAGGTGTTTAATTTCTAATTCAATTTTTTTTACTTATTGTTGGTCTGTTGAGGATTTCTGTTTCTTCCTGGTTCAATCTTGGAGATAGTGTATTGTCAGTAATTAATCCGTTTCCTCTAGATTTTCTACTTCGTATGCATAGAAATGTTCATAGTAGTCTCTGAGCATCTGCTATATTTCTGTGGGCTTGGTTGTGATGTTACCTTTGTTATTTCTGATTGTGCCTATTTGGATCTTATCTCTTTTCTTTTTTAATCTTGCTAGCAGTCTATCAGTTTTATTTATCCCTTAAAAAAATCAACTTTTTGTTTCATTGCTCTTTTGTATGGTTTTTGGGTCCCAATTTCATTTAGTTTTACTCTGACTTTACTATTTCTTTTCTTCTCATAGCTTTGGGCTTAATTTTTTTCTTCTTTTTTAGTTCCTTTAGGTGTGAGGTAAGATTGTTAATTTGAGATCCATTTTCTTGATGTAGGCATTTAATACTGTAAACTTTCCTCTTAACACTGCTTTTGCTGTATCCTAGAGGTTTTGGTATATTGTGTCTGTTTTCGTTTTTTTCAATGAACTTTTGGATTTATGCCTTAATTTCATTGTTTACCCAAAAGTCATTCAGGAGTACGTTGTTTAGTTTTCATGTATTTATGTGGTTTTGAGAATTCCTCTTGGTGTTGGTTTCTATTTTTATTCTATTGTGGTCTGAGAAGGTGCTTGGTATGATTTTGATTTTTTTGAATTTATTGAGATTTGCTTTATGACTAAGCATGTGGTCAGTCTTTGAGTATGTTCTATGTACATATGAGAAGAATGTGTATTCTGTGGTTGTTTGGTAGAGTATTCTGTAGATGTCTGTCAGGTTCAGTTGGTCAGGTGTTAAATTTAAGTCCAGAAGTTCTTTGTTGAGTTTGCTGCCTTGATGATCAGTCTAATGCTGTCAGTGGGGTGTTGAAGTCTTCCACTATTATTATGTGGCTGTCAACATCTTTTCTTAGGTCTAGAAGTAATTGTTTTAATAAATCTGGGTGCTCCAATGTTGAGTGTATGTGTATGTATATATATATATGTATGTATATATATATTTAGGGTAGTCCGGTCTTCTTGTATAATTGAACCCTTTTAAAAAAATTATGTAATGCTTTGGTTTGTCCATTTTTAACTGTTGTTTGTTTAAAGTCTTTTATCTAATATAAGAGCTCTGCTCTTCTTTGTTTTCCATTTACCTGATCTTTCTCCATTCATTTACTATGAGTCTATGCTATGGGTGTCATTACTTGTGAGTTGGTTCTCTTGCAGATAAAAGAAAAATGGATTTTGTTTGTTTTTTTTCAATTTGCCACTCTAAGTCTTTTAAGTGGGCCATTTGGGCTTTTTATGTTCAAGGTTAATATTGATATATGAGGTTTTGTTCTTGTCATAGTGTTGTTAGCTAGTTGCTTTGTAGTCTGTTTTGTATAGTTGCTTTACAGAGTCTAGGATTATGGGCTTATGTGTGCTTTTGTATTAGTAATTGCCATTCTTTTGTTTGCACGTTTAGAACTCCCTTAAGCATCTCTTGTAGGGCTGGTCTGGCAGTGATGAATTTGCTTAGCAATTGCTTGTCTGGGAAATACTTTATTTTTCCTTCATTTATGAAGCTTAGTTTGGCAAGACATGAAATTCTTGGCTGGCATTTCTTTTCTTTAAGTCTGTTCAAAATTAGCCCCTAATCTTGTCTGGTTTGTAGGATTTCTGCTGAGAAGTCTACTGTTAGTCTAATGGGTTTTCCTTTAGAGCAGGGGTCCCTGGGCTGCAGACTGGTACCCTTCCATGGACTGTTAGGAATGGGGTCACACAGCAGGAGGTGAGCGGTGGGTGATTCAGCATTACAGCCTAAGCTCCACCTCCTGTCAGATCAACAGTGACGTTAGATTCTCTTAGGAACATCAACTCTATTGTGAACTGCATGTGCCAGGGATCAGGTTGCGCACTCCTGATGAGACTCTAACTGATGCCTGATGAACTGAGGTGGAACAGTTTCATCCCAAACCACCCCAACAACCCTATCTCTGGAAAACTTGTCATCCCTGAAACTGGTCCCTGGTGCCAGAAAGTTTGGAGACTGTTGCTTCACAGTTCATATAACCCTTTTCTCTAGCTGTCTTTAAGATTTTTTTATTTTGGGTGACCTTGGATGGTCTGATGACTATGTGCCCTGGGAATAGTCATTTTGTGTAGTATCTTGTAGGTGTTATCTGGATTTCTTGTATCTACATGTTGTCCCATCTAGCAAGATTGGGGAAAATTTTCTAAATTATATTCTCAAATATGTTTTCCAAGTTGCTCATTTTCTCTTCTCTTTCAGTAATGCTAATAAGTCATATATTTGGTCATTTTACATAATCTCATATTTCTTGAAGGCTTTGTTCATTTTTAAAAATTATTATCTTTTTTTTTTTTTTAATCTGACTGGGTTGATTTGTAGGACTGGTCTTCAATCTTTGATTCTTTCTTTTTCTTGGTTTAGTTCGTTGTTAAGGCTTCCAACTATATTTTGAAGTTCCTGTAGTGAATTTTTCAATTCCCAAAGTTCTGTTTGGTTCTTTCATAATATCACTAGGCAGTCTTTAAACCATAGATTGTTTTCCTGTTTACTTTGTGTTGGATTTCACCTTTCTCTCGGATCTTGTTGAGTTTCTTTGCCATCCATATTCTGAATTCTGTGTCTGTCATTTCATACATTTCATTCTGGTTAGGATTCATTGCTTGGGAGCTAGTAGAATCCTTTGGAGTAAAAATAATTTTTAATGAATCTTTTAGTAATGAGAATAACACTCTTGAAACTTTTCTACCATATAAATGTGCATATTCTCATGATGTGACATTCTTATGTTATCGTCAATACTAAATTTAATCATTAATATTAAATTATTTTTGGTTTAATATTAATGGTAAAATGGAAGAAATGCATATTCTAACGTAAAGGCAATAAATTTGGCCTTGGGACCAGTTGGACATATCTGCTGTCCCGAATTCCTTGTTTTGTGTTGGAGAAATTAAGTGTCATCTAGAGTGGCTTCCTGTATTCTTTTACTCCCTTTCCCTTTCGTTTATTTCCTTCCACAGATACTTGGTGCACATTTACCAGGTGCCAGTGGAGCTTTGGGGAAGTAATAGTAAGCACAGCAGGCATGTTCTCTGTTCTTTTGGAATTTACAGTTCAGTGATAAACTAGAATTTTAATGTTAGATTCATTTAGATTTCTGTTTTATTTAGTAGGCAGGGGTAGATATGAGTTTTTTTTCCTTAGAATAGA